>JAQPPZ010007578.1:0-94009 GCA_028583015.1 Wollemia nobilis | reverse complement strand
TGTACTACTATATTGGTTGAATTCTCTGCTATTATAGTTAACTAGCTAATTCTTATATAGCTAAAATGGGCTTTTCTTCTCTCTTTTCTTGGAGTTGGTCAAATAACCTCTCTATTCTTCTTGCTAGAGTTGACCAAATGACCTCTCTAATCTTCTTGGTGGAGTTGGATGAATAACCTCTTTGATCATCTTATTATATTTGGTTGATTGTCCTCTCTACTCTTCTTTAGTAATTTTGTGAAATTGGTCTCTCTGTTCTTATTTCTAGAGTTGCCTAAATAAATTCACTATATTATTTCTATAGTTGGTTGAAGAAGTCTAATCTTCAGCAATATTGACCTCTTTATTTTTCTATATGGTTATATTCTCTTAATATTATCTCTTAGACCTTTTTCTATAAACACCTATTTCTTAGGCTTTTCTTTTGATATGGGTCGTGTTCTTCTATCACAAACCTATTTTCTATAAAAATGCTTTCAAATATTTCTTCTTCTTCTAATAAACTTTAATAAACACTTTTGTGTCTTCTTATACTCAATGTAGACTTCTCTAGTCCTATTATATTCAATAGAGGTCTTTCTTATTCAATGTAGAACTTTTGCTATTAAATTTGGATTGCTTCTTAAAACTCTCATAATATTGTTGCAAATATGTTAAGGTCAAATAACTCTATGGCTTGGTTCTTCTTCTTCTTTTGTATTCTTAAAAAGTTGAAACTTTTCTCTATATATTGTAGGAAACTTCTCAAATTTTTGTAACTTATCTCTGCTATATTTTTTGAATTCTAAAATATGAAATCTTCAATATCTTAGGTCATATCTAAGAACCTAATATAATTATCCTCCTTACTAGAGATAAAAAATTAATTGCAGGGTGACATTCCATGTTCCTAAATTATCAACTATATTCTAAGTTGATTAAACCTCAATATTCAATATATAATCTCTTCAAATATTCAAATCAATTTCAGGGTGACTCTTTCCTTGGATGACCAATATTCCTTCTGGATTGGTTCTACCTATTAATAAATGTCCAACTTCTCTTCTAATATTGACCTTATCTTTAATATAGTTGAGTCCTAGTATTCATTTGTTTTACTTCAACCTAGTTGAAAGACCCTAGTTTTCTCTACTCAATATAATATTTAGAAATAGAGTCCAAGCCATCACAACCTTTAAAGTGGATAGACTCTAAATTAACTTTATCTAAATTGACAAAGCTAATTAATAATGGTGGATAATAAATAACACTATCAAACTAGATATATTTTGGTGGTAGTTATGATACCATAGTTTTTTTAGGAATATTATAAACTCATTCAAATAAATATTGTAATTAAAATAGAATTTCATGCAAAAATAGTATATTGCAATCCAAATGTAAATGTAGAACTAAAGCAAATTTACAAAACAACATAGAATCATAGGATTCTCTGAGAGGACAACCTCCTTTAGTACTTTCATTGGTTTATAAAAAGATACATCCATTCATGGGCCCATGTCTTTTAAATATACACTTCATGTAACCCTAACCTAATGCTCAAGAGTTGTCTTACATGAAAAGTGTCACTCAAGCTATAATATTTTATCGAACATTAGTTACATTATAGATAATTGTTACATGAAATAGCCCCACTTATCTTGGTACCTCACTTGATACATACCATTACAAAGTATTAAAAAATAGCATTATAAAGGGATCCCCACATTGGAATGTGAGAATTACAAAATTAGTGTTAGGATAGGGTCCTAATATGCCCTTCTCCTTCAAAAATATTTGTCCTCGATGTTGTGGATGAGTAAAATGGTATTGTAGCTACTAGAGAGACTCCCAAGTGGCATATTTTGGTTTTAGTCCATGTCATTCAACAAGAATCTTAGTGATGACATGATTTTGAATAGTGCTCAATTGAATTCATGTAAAACAGATTGAAAATGTACCTAATTCTACACAACCTTATTGAGATAGGATACATAAAAAATAGGATGATGCTTTGATGTAGATTGTAGGGTCAATTTATAGGACACTACACCAATCCACTATAAGATCTTATAGGGGCCATAGTATTTGGTAGCTAGTTCTTTTGGCACCTATGAAGCTAGAGTAAGGACTATTTATATAAATGCAAGTAGATAAAAATGATATTCCTACTTCAAATTGATTCTTAAAATGATGTTGATTAGCTTGTTAGTGCATACAATTCTAAGCCAATTTGAGATTCAAATTTAGTTGACAAAGCACTACAACATGGACCTTGGAGATACTTGGAATGTAGGAGGACGATGTTAATGGAGGCTGATCATAAACTACTTCAAAAGAGGTAGCCTTGGTTGAAATGTGATAGAAATTTCTATACCACCTTTAGCCAATGAAGCCACTTCGCTCACTATGTAGAATGATCAGAGGGGAAGCAACAAAGGTATATCTCCAAGTACTAATTATTTTTAACCATCCATTTATGGATGATAGCTGAACTCATTTTTTTGAGTTTCCTATAAATTAAATAATTCATCCTTGGCATAGAATGGACAAGGGCTAAAGAGTTCCCATGGAATGCTCATTTCTCCTTTTTCCTTAGGAATGCATTGTTTCTCCTTTCATTAATTGGCATATGTTAGACTCTACCACAATAGTTCGAATATCCTTCATTGCCTTCTATAAGAAGATACACTTAATCCTTTCATAAGTTTTGCAAAACCTAGAATGACCTGTAATTGGTGCATTTCCTTCAAGATGATTTCTCATAGTTGAGAAGTGTGGGGAACAATAAGATATTGACTATATTGTAAATCTTGTCCATCCCAAGTATATCCCAAATATGAGGTAGGCTCTATTAAAGTGTGGTAATTTATATTTGCAATATTGAGTCCTTGAGCACATCCTCTATGAAAGAATTAATCCACTAAGGTATGGGTGAAGAGACAACACATAACATACTCTAAGCCTCAATTTGGTAAGAGAGAGCATCAGCCACAATTTTCTCCTTGCCTTTTTTATATGTAATCTCATAATCATAGCCCATGAGTTTAGATATCCAATTTTTTGTTTAGGGATAGTAACCCATTGCTCCAATAAGTACTTAATACTTTGGTGGTATGTTTTTATGGAAAAATGATACCCAATGAAATAGGGTTGCCAATAAGAAACCGCATGTATAAGTTGATTTACCCAAATTTTGACCTAAAAGTGCTTCACTAGTGAAGGCCAATGATCTTCCCTCCTACATAAGCATGGTGCCAATGTCATTGTTGAAAGCATCGCTTTCATAAATGGTTTGGAGAAACCAAACATTGCTAATACTAGAGTGGTTATCATACCATTATTTAGGTCAAACATAGCCTACTCAGTTGGGTCTAACCAAGTAAAAATAATATTTTTTTAGCATGGCCATTAAGGGATCAATGATTTTGCCATAGTTTAAATTATTTTTTTGTGATACCATATGAGTCCTAAAAATTTATACAGGCCCTTAAGAGTGTGAGGCTTCAACCAATTGTGAATGGATTGAATCTTCTTAGGGTCAACATTAAATTTATCTTTGATGATAATATGTCCCAAATACTCTACTTTCGGTAACCCAAAAGAACACTTAGACCTCTTAGCATAAAGTTGATGTTGAGCCAAAAGTTGTAGAGTTTGATTTACATGGATGAGAAGCTTCTACCGAGACTAACTATAAACAAAAATATCATCAAGGGAAAATAAAATAAATTTGTGAAGGAATAGGCCAATGATGTTGTTCATGAGGCTCATTTGTTAAGCCAACTGGCATAACAAAGAATTTATAATGGCCCTCATGAGTGCAAAATATTATTTTAGAAATATCCTCCTTATTTTATCATATTTGATGGTAACCCAAGTGAAGGTCTAACTTTGAGAAAAACATAACACCATACAACTCATCCAGTAATTGACTTACCACTAGGATATGAAATTTATCCTTGATGGTGAGCTTATTAAGATCACAAAAATCTATACACAACTACCAATACCCATATTTCTTTTGAACCAATAGGACATGAGAAGAAAAAATACTATTACTAGGCCAAATGACTTATAATTTAAATAATTCTTGTACTAATTTATCTATTTTTTACTTAATTGTAAAGGGGTACTGGTAAGGTCTATGGTTAGGTGCCACACTACATGTTACCAATGGGATTGTATGATAATGAGAGCATCAAGGTGGTAATTTTATCAGTTCTATAAATACTACATCATGATTAGTTAGAACAAGTTACAAATATTTTGGGTATTTATCCTCTACTAAAGTGGGTAGTTGTATTGAAAATATCTAAGTGATTACCCCATGGGAATATTTTTTAACTTATCCATACAGTTTGAACTAAAAATATAGGTATATCCTTCTTGTGAACCACATAGAGTGTAGAACCTACCATTCTATGAAAAAAAAATTCATAACTCTAAAAAGTTCCGTGTGATGATACCCAAAGTACCTAAACATTGATCTCCTAGCACAATATCACATCCTCCTACTTGAAGGGTAAACATATTCATTTTGAGTTCATAATCCTCTATCTTGAACTTGGCATTGCAACATTTACCTTTGAAAGGAAAAGTTCTACCATTTGCTACCATAAATTCAAATAATTTGCATGTATGTATGTAATAATTGTCTTGATTGGTGACTCGAGGATCAACAAAGTTATGAGTACTACTTCAGTCAATGATAATTGTAAGACATTGGCCTTTCAAATAACATATTACTTTCATCATCTGTGGAATAGTAATTCTTGCAAGAGCATGGATAAAAATTTTTGGTTGTGGTTCTTCTTGTGTTTCATACTTATCATAAAGTGGTTCTTCCAATTATTTTGCTTCATCACCAATTTATTTATTTCTTACCGACTCCTCTACATCTAGCAAAAATAGCTTCTTTTGGATGCATTTATGCCTAGGTAAATATTTTTTATCATAATTATAACATAAGACTTATGTGCATTGGGCATCTATCTATTCTATAATAAAGCACTTATAGGGAGTGTATTTAGTGTCAATATTGGGTGTGAAATTGGAAGTAAATGTGGGTTTAGCCTACAAAAATTTAGGTAGCCTCTTTGGAGCAAAATATTTTTTCTTGACCAATCTAACCAATCTAATGGCATGCATCATGGTTTATGATTTGAAAATCTTGACCTCTACTCTAATATCATATTTCAATGCAATTATAAAAAAACTCTAAGAAAATCCTTCATTAACCCCCTTGGTCTTATTAACTAGTTTCTCAAACTGGGTCTAATAGTCACGTATTGTAGAGGTATGTTTAAGTTTGTTTAATAGTCCTCTAAAGTCCTCATACTTACTTGGTCCAAAAAGAGTGAGTAATTGTGACTGAAAATATTCCTAATAACGGTTGGAAATTCTATATTGTAACCACTAATACCACTATAAAATTTCAAATTTAAATTTGAAATATTTCATAGTTGCCTACAAATATTTATGAACATTGTGAAGTTTGAAAAACTAATATGCTTGACATAACCACCCATTAGTATCATTTCTATTGAAATTAGGAAATTATAATTTTAGCATCTTAAAGGAGTATCTGATTCAAAATTGATTAGACATTTTTCGTAGGACTGCCCAAACTACCGAACTCGTTTTGGCCATATCTCACTCATCCGGACTCGGATTGAGCTAAAATTTTGAGGGTAGATGCCTGAAAAACCCTAGAACGTCTCCACCAATTTTCATATCATTTGGAGCAACACAGATCCTAGCGCATCCCTATGTGTGAACGAGATATTTGGCAAGCGGCTATGCGAGGGTTTCATTCGGGTTGAGTGCAAGCAGCTCCAGAGGTTGGTTTTTAGGGCCTTCGGGCCCTAGCGGCCAATATTTTTGTGGTTTATGCTCAATATTTTAGCAGGAAATGTTGCAGGGGATACAAGATGGGTTAGAAATTTGTCTTTCAATAGATCATACTATGAACTTGAGTGACAACGACTTCCAATTTGCTGCACAAAATAAAAGTGAAAACCATACCTTTCCACGACGTCTAGGGCAAGGATTAAAGAGATCACGAAACAAGTTTCAAGCAGTTGATCAAAAAATGGCTCATATCTCAAGTGAATCTGGTGCTAAGGTGCACCCACAAAATAATTCTACTGTGAAAACCCCTGTCAAGGGTAAGAATTTTGAAGACTCAGTCCCAAAAATGAATTTTAGGGATGCCCTTCGTGGTGGACAGCCTCAGCCCAATGCTAATATCAATATTAGGGCTTCCCATAAACCTCTAAGAATGCCTAAGATTGATCCCAGGAAAATGGAGTCAGGATGTCTTAAAGCAGCTGATGGAACTCCTATTGTTAAGCTTGATATGGGTAACATTCAGACCGGCATTGAAGATTTGGAAAAAAGAGGACTAATTTGTCGGTTCGTGGGTTTTCGTCCGAGTCTATCTCGCTTTCAAAGTCTGGGCTGCAAAAAGCTGGAAAACTAAAGGTGAGTTACAAATCTCTATTTATCCAAATGGTTATTTTCTTGTTTTATTTGCTAATAATGAAGATAGAGAGAAAACTTTTCAAGGGGGTCCTTGGTTTTTTGGAAGGGCAGGGCTTTTCATGAAGCCCTGGCATACTAAATTTAAAGTCGAAGAAGAGATGCCTTCTATAGCTCCCGTGTGGGTTAGACTCTTTGGCCTCCCTATTGAATTTTGGAATCCTACTATTTTTTCTTCAATTGGAAACTCTTTAGGAACTTTTATGATGATCGTTGATTGTACTCAAAATTTTGAACATATTATTTATGCTCGGATTTGTGTTTTAATGGATTTTGACAAACCCCTACCTAAAAATATCACATTACAATTTGGGGAAGACACTTGGGAGCAAGTAGTGGACTATGAGAACATTCCTTTTCGTTGTAGAATTTGCCATGAATATGGTCATTTGGCCAGTGCTTGCCCAAATAAAATTCCTGATCAAAAGAAAGAAGATATAAACTCAGCAGGTTTCCAAATACCTAAGAAGAAGAACACTCAAAAAAACCAGTTATGAAGGATCAATCAAAGTCATCTGCTAATATGTTTGAAATCCTTTCCACAAATGATGTCCCAAGTGAGGAAGAGGAAATAATGGAAACTAAAATCTTAGAAACACAATTTAAATATGAAGGGAAGAACTCAGAGACAAACCAACAAATCAAAGGTTTTCAACAGAAAAAAAGGAGAAAATTTACACAAGAAAAACAATATTTCAAATGTCAAAACTTCAAATAATGCAGGTCCCAATATAGACTCCATTGAACCATCTAGTAAAATTTTGGCTGTGTACGAGCATTCTTCAAGGTTAGAAGCCATCTCAGATTCAATTGGAATAAGTCAAGAAATAGGGAAAAAAATTGAAGATGGATTCTAATCAAAAAGTAGGTCGCAAGACCAATCAATATCATATGGTAAAAGAAGGTGAAAAGCTTGTAGAGGAAGGTAAGATTAATGCCCTTCCCAACTTTTTTAGCCCTGGTATTAATGAAGATCATCACTTGGAATATTAGAGGACTCAAAGGGAGTCTTTCAAAACAAAATGAAATTAGAAGAATGATTCAGATAAATCATCCACATCTTGTTTTCCTTCAAGAAACAAAGATGTCAATGGAGGATATGGACTTAATTGCCAGTAAAATTTGGCCAGCTAGAAAAGTGGTTTCCCTCAGCTCCCAAGGGACTTCGGGTGGCATTGCTTGTCTTTGGGACCCAAAAGAGGTAGTTATTCACCATATGGTTGGCAGTTGGGGTTTGTTGGCTATAGCTATTCAAAGTAGACATTCCAACCAGATTATGCTCTGCATTACTCTTTATGCTCCGACTTCTTTGGAGGAAAAAAGAAGACAGTGGAAGGATATTACTCATATTATCTCTCATTTTCCTAAATCTTGGATCTTGATCGGAGGAGATTTCAATACCATCCTCTCTCTGGATGAGAAAATGGGGGAAATAGAAATTTGGACAAAAGCACCGACCTCATGAGCGAATATATTGCAAACCTCCATCTTGTGGATATCCAACCAGATAATGGCCTTATGACTTGGTCTAACAGAAGGCAAGGCTTAGCTTGTATAATGGAGAGATTGGATAGGTTTTTGCTCTCTAAAAATTTCTTAATCCATGGTCACATTCCTAAAGTGAAGACTCTTAATAATGTTGGTTCGGATCATTGGCCAGTCATGGTGGAAATGTGGAAAACCAATGTGAGTTTCTCTCCTTTTCGTTTTCAATTAATGTGGCTTAGAGACATTTCCTTCAGACCTCATGTGCAACAATGGTGGAAGGAAGGTAAACCTAGGCATGGGACTAAGATGTTCTATTTTGCCAAAATACTGCAATACATTAAATCCAAAATCAAGACTTGGAACTGGAAAGAGTTTGGGGATGTTCATAAAAAAAACATGAAGTTATTGCTCATATTGAAAATTTGAATAAGAAAATCCATTTAGATGGCCTCACAGAGAAGAGAAGTGCAGATGAAATTAAACTCACAACTCAGCTAGAGGAATGGGAAAAAAGAGAAGAAATCTTATGGAAGCAAAAATCTAGAATTCAATGGCTCAAAGAAGGAGATCGAAACACAAATTTCTTCCACAAATCTCTTCTAGCTCGAAGATCTCACAACTTTATTTCTTCCTTAAAATCAGATTCTGGAGATGTTGTTTATACTTGGGATGGCATGAACTCTATTGTTGTTGATTACTTTTCCAATATTTTTGTTGCTACTCCTCTTGACTCAGCTTCACAACAAAATGTTCTTCAAGCAATCCCTTCTCTTATCACTTCTGAGGAGAACTCTATTTTGACTGCTCCCATTACTATCAATGAGCTTCAACAAGTAGTTTTTAAAATGCAAAAAGGGAAAACCCCAGGTCCCGATGGTTTTCCCATTGAGTTCTACCAAGAGTTCTGGGATATCCTTCATGTTGATTTATTAGAGGTGGTGGAAGAAGCCAGGAAAGCCAAAGAAATTTTGAAGGTTATCAATAAAACTTATATTACTCTTGTTCCAAAAGCTCAAGAGGTTGATCATATCTCAGCTTTTAGACCTATTGCTTTATGTAATGTTCTTCTCAAAATCATTACTAAAATCATGGCAGAAAGGTTGAAGCCTCTTTTGCATAAGATTATTTCCCAGAGCAAGGGGGTTATGTGGAAGGACGTCAAATAGTAGATGAGATAGTTCTTGCTCAGGAAGCCATCCATTCCATGGATATGCAAAATTCTCCTTCCATGTTCATTCGGTTAGACTTATCCAAAGCTTATGACAGAGTGGATTGGCACTTCCTTATCAAAGTTTTGAGGCAATTTGGTTTCTCTAAGGATTGGATGGATTGGATTATGGGATGTATCTCTTCAGTTTCCTACTTAGTTCTTATCAATGGCAGGCCTTCTCAGTCTTTCCCAGCTTCCAGAGGTATTAGGCAAGGTGACCCGCTATCCCCTTATTTATTCATCATTCTTGTTGAATGCTTGGGTAGGACTATAACCAAAAAGAGGGAAAACAAAACCCTTGAGGGAGTTACCATTGCTCATGGAGCTAGACCTATCTCTCATCTTCAATTTGTGGATGACTCTACTCTTTTAGGTAAAGCTACAGTTAAGGAAGCTTCTAATATTAAGCAAATCATTAGCTATTTTTCTAAGGCTATCGGGCAGTTGATCAATGAAGACAAATCTAAAGTTATTTTCTTTCACTGCTCTGCTAGACAGGAATCCATGGTCTTGGATAAATTAAGATATAAGAAGACCTCTCTTCCAATCACTTATTTAGGTATTCCCATAAATATTCAAAGGCAGAAAAATAAATATTGGAATTGGTTGTTGGACAAAGTCAAGAAGAAAATTGGAAAGTGGACCAACAAGTGGCTTTCTTCTGGGGGTAGAATCACCTTGGTAAAATCAGTCCTTCAAGCTATTCCTATTTATGTTTCTTCCATTTTGAATATCCCAAAGGTTGTTCTTCGAGAATTGGATCAAATCAGTCATCGTTTCCTTTGGAGTGGTACTAAGGAGAAAAGAAAATGGGCCTTGGTGAAATGGGATACTTTATGTCTTCCTAAGAGTGAAGGGGGTTAGGATTCCGGTCTTCAATTAATAACAACAAAGCTTTAGCTGCTAAATTATATTGGAGGATGTTGCATAACCCCAATGCTCTTTGGGCCAATAATCTCCATGCTAAATATGCTGAGAACAAAAGTCCTGAAGACCTTGTTCGCTATCAACTTCCTACCAAAGGTTCTCCCATTTTAGCAGTTCTTAAGACTGGTGAGGATTTGATAAAGAAAAAATTATTTTGGATCATTCATAATGGTCAACATGCAAATTTTTGGACAGATTCTTGGGATGGTCACAAGCCTTTGATAACTCAGTTTCCCGATTGGAGGCCTTGGATGGAGGAGCTTCACCGAGCTAATTGGATAAAGGTGGCTAATTACTGTCGGTACCATATCGGTAATTCAAAGGTTGGTAGATATTGGATCCCTATTGAGGACTGGCCTATTCAAATCCTAGAAAGGCAAAGACAAGATATCCAAGGCATCCTTCATATGAGATCCCTCTCTTGGTCCCATGAAAAATATTGTTTTGGATGGAACAACACTACTAAGGGTGAGTATTCAGTTGCTCAAGGTTATTTGACCTTATGCCATAATAATCCCAACCATTCTTCTGACATATTTTCTCGATTGTGGGCTCAAAAGCTCTGGCCTAAGGTGAGGTTCTTTAATTGGCTTTTATTGCATCGTAGGGTGCTTACTGGTGAGCAACTTATGAAGCATGGTTTTCATGGCCCTTTTAGATGTGAAATGTGTGAAGAGAATGTAGAAAATATCAACCATATTTTTATTGAGTGTACTTTAGCCTCTGAGCTATGGAGGAGAATGGCCACTTTACTTGGCTTACAGTGGTCCAATTTTTTTACTTTTGAACAACTTTGGAGGGATTGGCCTAATCAAGAGGGTGTTGATCATTTTATTAGGCAGCTTAGTTTGGATGGGTTCTACCATTCTTCTTTGGAATATTTGGAATGAAAGGAACAACCAAATTTTTAATCAAGATAGGAAGGATATTCACTATATTTGGCAAAATACCATAGCCAACTTAGTTGAATCAGTCCATCAACTCCTTAATCACCCCCAAAACTCCCACCAAAGATGGGATCAAGTGATGCAAAGATTGAAGATTAAATCTTCTAAGGGCAACCAACTTAAAGGGAATGTGAGTATTAGTAAGATGGATAGGACTAGAAATTGGCAACCTCCTCCTAAGGATTTTGGAAAAGTCAATACCGATGGAGCCTCTAGAGGGAACCCCGGAAAAGCCAATGTGGGAGGAATTGGTAGACTTTCGGATGGCTCCCTGGTTTTTACTTTTGCTGAGAATTTGGGTATTCTTTCCAATAACCTTGCTGAGGGGTATGGTATCCTCGGAGGCCTTCAGGAGGCTACTAAGGTTGGATGGGAAAAGGTGTTAGTTGAGTCTCGACTCTCAACTTATGATTAATCTCTTGAAGACTCCTTCTAAGAATCATAAGGTGGATTGGAGAATAAAAAGAATTATTGAGAAGATTCAGTTAATCCAGATGGGATTTTTGAAAGTTGATTACAATCATGTGGTCAGAGATCAAAACAAGAGTGTTGATGCTTTAGCTAATTGGGCTTTGGACAAAGGTGATCTTACTTGTTATGGCCACCCTCCTATATGGTGGGCTTCTCAAATTAGGGAAGCTCTTCTTTCTATCATTTCTTTGGATGGCTCCAGTTCTGAAGGTACCTAGTTTCTTCTTGTTTTTTTTTTTTGCTTCTCTTTGGTTCATTCAGTTTTTTTTAGTTCCCTAGCTCATTCTATTCTTTATTTTGTTTCCTCTGTTGATTCTTGCCTTAATAGTCTTCTGGTCTAGATAGGTCATTGTTTTGTTCAATTTTTTTTTCTTTTTTGTTTTTTTTTGTTTAGTTTTTTAAGGTGGGTGGGTTCTTTTGTTTTGTTTTGTTTTTGTGTTCTTTGTGTTGTTTTTTGTTGTTCTTGTGTTTTTGTTGTTTTGTTTTTTTTTATGTTTTTTGTTATTGTTCTTGTGTTTTTTTCGTTCTTGTTCTTGGGTTTCTCTTTGTTTGTGTTATTTCGTGTTTTTATGTGTGAGTGTTTTCTATGTTTTTTGTTTTTGTTTATTGTCTGTTGTTGGTTGTTTTTTATTTTTATTTTTATTTTTTTTTAATTTTTTAGGTTTTGGTTGTGTTTATTTTTCATGTTTTTTTTGGGTTATGTCTTTGTAGTGTTCTGTTGTTTTTGTCTTGTTTGTGTTTTGTTATGTGGTTCTTGTGTTTTTCTATGTGGTTTGTGTTGTGGTTTCTTTTATCTTATTGTGCGTGTTTGGTTGTGCTTTTGTTTTTGACACACTCAAGGAGCATGTTTTTTATTTTATTTTATTATTTTTGTTGTTATTTACTTATTTTTAAATTGGTTTTGTGTGTTTGTTTGCTCCTTGAGTATGTCAAAGGTGGTAGGCCAGGTCCGAGTCCTGGGCATTTTTGGCGGAATGGATACCCCTGCCTCCTTGGGTCTTACCCGAAAGTGGCATCCCTTTTGGGATGTTTTCCACAAATAAAAATAATAATAAATAAATAAATGGAGTATATATGTCCAAAAATAGAGTGAGATGCTTCCCTTTCCTTATGGATTTATTTTCCTCTACTTGGTGGGTCAATGTCACAATGCTCAAACACCTTGTTGAGTGGTAATTTTTCCCTATTGCAAAACCACACTCACCCTTAGGATTTTGATCACAAAACCCTCTCTTGCAAATAAATTAAAAATGAAACAACTTCCCCAAGGTTCCGCTATGTAAGCATTGCACATGTGTATTTATAATCTTGTGAAGATATGTCAAATAAGTTCTAAGAATACCTTAGTGATTTGCATGTAACTATTAACAAGGGGTCTGTGTTGGTTTATTTTATTATGCTATTCTAATGATTGTTCATGAAACTTAAAGAGAAAAATAAAATATTATTGGCCCTCATATGACCATGACATAAACCATTAGTTCATTTTATCTTGAAGGATTTTAGATAGCTTTTATCTTCTTTAGATTAAGTAGATTTTAAACAAGTTTTTATCTTGCATTAAACCCTACTTTAAGCATGAAATAGAAGATTAAAATCTATCTCTAAATTGGAAACTTAAATGATGAAAGGATTCACTTGATGTTGCTTTGAACATAAATAAATGCTAATAGCCTTTGATAAAAATAAAATAAATCACCCCTCTTTGATGAAATAATTTTTCATAAAGAGACGAAAATTTATTGCTTTAAAATAATGGCCTTAAATTGTCCTTATAAATTATCTCTCTTTAATGAAATCATGATTTTCATAAATAAGGAATAATTTACTGCTTCAATAACAATAGCCTTTGATATAATGTATAAATTACCTTTCTTTAATGAAATCAAAATTTTCATAAAGAAAGGTGAATTTATTGCTCCGAAAATGATGGCCTATTAGAATACCATATAAATCAACAACCTATAATGAAATTCTAAATTTCATTAAGGAAAGCTAATTTATCGCTTGCAAAAAAAACAAACAAAGCTTCAAAATTAATTTACCTTTAAAATACAAAATTATGAAAATCTGAAATTATAAAATACTTAAAAAAATAGCAACTTTGAATAATTTTAATAAATTCAGATTGGCTTCAAAATGAAATGTAAATATGGAACATGAAACATTAAAGCTCATTCTACAAAGACGTGCAATTGTTTTTGGAATTTTAATTTATTTTTATTTTTATTTTAATGTCCAAAAATTAAAATTAAATGCAAAAATAAGGGTTAGAAAAATAAAAATAAAAATATGGAAATAAAGCAAATACTGCAATTAAAAAATTCTCCACAAACCTTGCAAGCATTAGTATTCTACACAAAAACCAGTATTAGTGTTACCTAAATTCATGCAGTCAAACAGATAATACAGTGCAGTCTTCTAAGGAAATGGTGCAATATGCAAAAAATAAGACCAAGTTAATAATAAACATGCATTAAAACTTGAAATATCTCCATTATATTGTAGAAAATAGGTCTTCAATGTCACACATACAAATGTAGAAAAATATGCCCCAAATTGACCTCATGTGGTGAAAAATAGTCCAGTGATATGGCAAAAATCTAGCATCTAGCCTCCAAAAAGGTCTAGCATATGGCCTATCCAAGAAGATCCAACCCCTGTGCCTACTTTTTCATCAATTTTTAAATATTTAAGCAAGGCCTCCTCATTTTCTATTTCATTATCCCTTTTATCTTTTGGCTTTCCATTCCCTTTTTGCTTGTCTTCGAAAAGCCCTATTTTCTTCTTTGTTTCTCAATATGCATCTTGTTCCCACTCTTCTTCCTTCCTTGCTAATGGATTTCTCGATTGGTGATAGTTACCTCCTTTCTATATTTTAGTAAAATATTTTATGATGGTCTTATTTACTCTATAAAATACTGCCACGAAGCGTCGATTAGTTCCATGATGTTGGCCTTATCTCTTGCTGGTTTTTATGAAAAATAGAATCATCACTATATATTCTATAAAGGTGTTCTATACCCTTATCACTGCCCTACGAACACATATTTCCAACCTGATGCATGGGGTGTTATGTCCAACATAAGACAAAATTTACTCCTCTATAAGCTCAAACAGACTGTCATCTCATTTATATTGTGTTGCATCGTGTAGTCGATCGAATACGTTGTCCATATTATCTGCCAAGTCATAAGTAGAACTTGCTTGGTCATAGCCACATAGAATCCATGCCATGCTCTAGCCTATATTTTTGTAGCTTGATATTGACTCATTCCCAACATACTTTCGGTAACTTTTCCCAAAATTATAGAATACACCGCGTAAAATTCTTGACATGCAAATATTTTATCTTGCTATTAATTAGGTGGTATACAATGCTCATTTTATATGTTCATCCTCGTCAACATTGTGACCCATATCCTGCATTCTTCTAGAGGGCAACATCTTGCATATTGCATGCTTCCTTTCAAGGAGAGCAAATTCGCACCGTGATCTACAAACTAAATCTTGAGGTTATCGATTCTACTATTGCCTGATAACAAATTTGCACCCTAATCCAATGAATACATACTACAAGGGGCCTTCATTACTCCACTGACTTCTTGACTTTGAGGTGATAATCTAAAAATCAAGCCCTCACTATTAATTAAAAGGAGACGTTCATCATCACTATATAACCTACCGAACCTCTCATTTGAATAATCATCTATCCTTTCAATTTCATAGGGTTCATCCATGCCTTAGACTAGTTTATACCTTATGTTTTCAAATGAAAATTCTTCACATACAAATCGAAGCTGCCATTTTCACAACAATGTTTCCACTGTACTCAAAATTCTTGTGATACTCTCGACCACATAGTCCCTCCATATTTGAATATCATATCCTTTCTTAGCCATGTTTTCTCTTATCACCAGGTCAAGGAACATAATTTACAACTCTCAATTCCAAACACCTCAAATTTTCTCATCGACACTGTCTTCATCAACCCCATTGTGGATTGGTACTTTTTAAAATAATGTTCATGCCAAGCAACATCATCCATGGTAGGTGAATGTGTGGTTTTGCTTATCTATAACATTCAATTGCACCTAGAATTTTCCAATGCTTATATTGTGGATAGACTTCACCAACACACCAAACAAAATCCCTAATGATCAACAATATCAATGTATATTTCTACTTATTCAAAATATTATGATATTGCATACCTTGCAAATGAATGTGAATCATGTTATTTAGTCCATCGATGAGCGTTCGGGCCAGCAATGATATCCACTTCCATTGGTTTATATCATCCTTCGCTAGTCCCATACCCATGTGAGTTTGACAAGACACTGATCAATGTCTACATGTCTGAAATATAATTGATGTTAAGATGATTTCTTCGACATGGTGGTCTACATGTCATACAAATTAATGTGTTCCCCTTATTCAATCATTGTCGGGTAAACGATGACTCCCCTAATCGACATCCAATTCATTTGGTGTGATCCATTGTGGCCAAATATATCTTCTCCTAAACTCTCACCATTGGAACAATCTTTGCTGCTTGACTGCCTTGTTGCTACGATCAAATGCTATGTCACCTGGTGCAATAAAATCACATTCATCCACATTGCCATACGTTGTCCTATCTCTGGTGAGCAATGTGGTGCCCTCATTTATCGATTTCATCCATGATACCTAAGCATTCCATTCATCTCAATAGGTTCTCGATCGGGTTTTTCTCTAGAACACAATATTCTTTAAACCATCATTGACTATACAATGCCTCTCCTTGTAATACCCAAAATCGCTTTACCATTAATAGTTGCCATGATTTCTTGACACCTTGATCACCACCCAATGGCCCCTATCATTGATCCATATCCACATTGACGGTCTTTGAATCCTTGTATTTTGGTACAATCCACATCTTTCAAAGTTAGTATCCGTGTAGGTCCTCGGAGATATGATCCACCCTGTATACACAAATGAAACAGAACCAATGAGAATAGCATAAAACAATAATGTATAAGCAAAAGAGATAATAGTATAGAGTATATAATTTAAAAGAGAATAAGATAATGTATACAAGATAAAATAGGGCAAGCACCCACTTGCTTTGTTAAAAAAAATTTACTATCTAAACATATAAATAGATCTACATATATAAAATTATTATTATTTTTTATTTTTTATTTTTGTTAATATTTTATTTTAATTAATATATTATTTTATTATCAATAAGGAATATATTTCTTTTAATCAAATTTCGCCTTCTCTTTTTATTATTTTTTTTTTCATTAAAACATATATACATATATGAAACATATACATATGTTTTTATTTTATTATATATATATATATATATATATATATATTCAATTTTTATTGTTTTTATAAATTGAATCAATAAGCTTCCAAGATTCACATTATTGTAACTTCAAATGAACAAGGAGGCCACACTGAAACCAAAACTTAAAACCAAAGCCTCCATCATAAGCCAAAACAACAAAACACACCAAAATAACACATGAAGGCATAATACAAGCTAGAACCTTGAAACTCATATTAAAACTCAAGGGTATCTATATCTCAACCTTATCACTCAAAGAATACCAATAGTATCAAAAAATCATATCAAAAATGTGGGTCCCCAATTTTGGGGTACGTTGCAAAATGGCCACAACAAATGGTGACTCTACTTGAAAAATACTCCTAAGTATTTTGGGTGAAGAAGCCAATCTGAAATGAGAACATCAAATATTAGCAAATTTTAAATTATTTAATGGTGCCCCAAGAAGATGGGGGTCAATGACTTCAAATAAAAATAATTAATCCATATGCCTTTACTTAGTGTGTGCAAAAGTGATTTATTTTGCATCTCTGAAAACCTTTTGGATTCCATCATCTAGTTTACATTTAGGCTATGACACATGGCTCATAAAATGAAAGATTTTACAAATAGAGCCCCACTGCTAGTTAGGCGTCTATATCCCTGGTAGGGTTATCTAACCCACCCTTTTATTTGCTTAATACTTTGTAAAACCTTTCTTATAATAGAGCTATATCTAGACAGAGCCCTACTATCGATCAGACATCCATAGCCCCAATAGGGTTAATCTAGACTTTGTGACTGATTTGATCAAGCTTTTCAATACTCATTTTCATTTTCTTTTTTTACCTTTGCAATAATTTATGTATCGCTAGGGTTAGGAAGCATAGAGATAGAGTGTGTTAAATTGTTGCCTTTATTTTCAAACCAAGATAACTTCATCCTTCAAGACTTCCAAAAATTAATATGTGAGTCACATGTGGAGCTTTAGAAAAATGTTTTATTGTTCCACTCTCCACCATTCTAATCCCTAAATCTGAGCATGATCACAAAATACTTCATCCCCTTTTTCTCAGGTTCACTTGCTTTCATATTAGGTATTCCAACCTACTTAACAAATGAACACAAAAACATGAAAGAGGCCATTAGTTAGTGACCATGAAATATCACCTCAAAATAAGGGAACAACCCAAAACACAAAACTAAAAATATAAACCAAAACTTAATCTAATGCAAACTAACAAGAAAGAAAAATAAAATCCACAATTAAGGACAAAGCACAAAAACAAAAAGCCAAAACCAAAACATGAAAACCAAAACTATATACAAATGTACAATATGGTATAGGATGGTGCAAAGTTTGATCTATCACTTCCTTGGATCCCAAACATGATTAGAGCATTTCAAAACATATATAACATGATGTGTATACCAAGTTTTATAGAAATCCAACATAAAAAAGATAAGGCTAAACCACACAATAATTGTCATCTTGCCTCTGTCATCCGACCAATTTTATTTAGTTCCATTAGTAATCCCAAAGAGGAGTTTCAAATCATCAAATTGATAAGACAATAATTGATTTTCAATTATTTCTTGTTTGTACCTTAAGATGTAAATTTCACAACTTGATTCATGATTAGGATTTACTTTTCAGATATGAGACCTTGCAAATAGGAGCCTATTTCTATACATTTTGAATCCAATTCATAATTTTCCATGTTTTTAGTCCAATCAAACTTATGCAACCACTTGCAAGCATCTAGGATATTTATTAAATGAGGATCATCATATGTTTGTATCCTAGATTCAATAATTAATTTATTATGAACTTGATTTAACACTTCAAGCACATCAACTTCTTTCTCATTCCACAAAGAATTCTTATTAGTGGTGTGAGGAGAAATTGACTCAAATTCTTCATCCACCACAAATGGAATTTCATCATTGATAGTATTTGAATCCAACAACCAATTAGGAAAACCTTCACTTGGAGTTCAAATGTTGGAACACAAAAGGTGAGATTTTACCTTTGGTACATTTCCATTTACCATTACTTGGAGAGGATTTGTAAGTTCCCTTCTCTCATGATCTTGATCATCATTGTCATGTAGTATTTCTTCTTTGTCCATGACTTGTTTATCAAAGACACCAAAATTAGGCACCCAATTAAAAACATGTCCATCCTTTTCAAACCATGAGTCTTGTCAATCTAGGGATGTGTCGCATAACACATGCTCCTAATCAACCGTTTGGGTTGTTTTAGTAACATTTTCAATTGGATCATCGGTTATATCAAATCCAAACCATTTAGGTTCTAGAATTTTCTCATTTTGAGATGGCATAGATATTGTAGAGACAATAGGTGAAACAAGCTAGAACCTAGAAACTCATATTGCAACTCAAGGGTATCTATATCTCAACCTTATCACTTGAAGAAGACCAATAGTATCAAAAAATCAAAATAAAAATGTGGGTCCCCAATTTTGGGGTACGTTGTGGAATGTCCACAATAAATGGTGACTCTATTGGAAAATACTCCTAAGTATTTTGGGTGAAGAAGCCAATCTGAAATTAGAACATCAAATATTAGCGAAATATAAATTATTTAATGGTGCCCCAAGAAGGTGGGGTCAACTAGCTTCAAATAAAAATAATTAATCCATCTACCTTTGCCTAGTGTGTGCAAAAGTGATTTATTTTGCATCTCTAAAAACCTTTCAGATTCCATCATCTGGTTTACATTTAGGCTATGACACATGGCTCATAAAAAGAAATATTTTACAAATAGATCCCCACTACCAACTAGGCGTCTATAGCCCTGGTAGGGTTATCTAACTCACCCTTGTATTTGCTTAATACTTTGTAAAGCCTTTCTTATAATCGAGCTATATCTAGATAGAGCCCTACTATCGATCAAGCATCCATAGCCTCGATAGGGTTTATCTAGACTTTGTGACTGATTTGATCAAGCTTTCCAATGCTCATTTTCTTTTTTTTTTTATATCTTTGCAATAATTTATGTATCACTAGGGTTAGGAAGCATAGAGATAGAGTGTGTTAAATTATTGCCTTTATTTTCAAACCAAGATAACTTCATCCTTCAAGACTTCCAAAAATTAATATGTGAGTTACATGTGGAGCTTTAGCAAAATGTTTTATTGTTCCACTCTCCACCATTCTAGTCCCAAAATCTGAGCATGATCACAAAATACTTCATCCCCTTTTTCTCAAGTTCACTTGCTTTCAGATTAGGTATTCCAAACTACTTAACAAAGGAACACAAAAATAGGAAAGAGGCCATTAGTTAGCGACCATGAAATATCACCTCAAAACAAGGGAACAACCCAAAACACAAAACTAAAAATATAAACCAAAACTTAATCTAATGCAAACTAAAAAAAAAAAACAAAATAAAATCCACAATTAAGGACAATAACACAAAAGCAGAAAGCCAAAACCAAAACATAAAAACCAAAACTATATACAAATGTACAATATGGTACAAGATGGTACAAAGTTTGATCTATCACTTCCCTGGATCCCAAACATGATTAGCACATTTCAAAATATATATAACATGATGTGTATGCCAAGTTTTATAGAAATCCAACATAAACAAGATTAGGCTAAACCACACAACAATTTTCATCTTACCTCTCTCATCCCACCAATTTGATTTAGTTCCATTAGTAATCCCAAAGAGGAGTTTCAAATCATCAAATTGATAAGACAATAATTGATTTTCAATTATTTCTTGTCTATACCTTAGGATGTAAATTTCACAAATTGATTCATGATTAGGCTTTCCTTTTCAGATATTAGACCTTGCAAATAGGAGCCTATTTCTATAAATTTTGAATCCAATTCATAATTTTCCATTTTTTAGGCCAATCAAACTTATGCAACCACTTGCAAGCATATAGGATATTTATTAAATGAGGATCATCATATGTTTGTATCCTAGATTCAATAATTAATTGATTATGAACTTGATTTAACACTTCAAGCACATCAACTTCTTTCTCATTCCACAAAGAATTCTTATTAGTGGTGTGAGAAGAAATTGACTCAAATTATTCATCCACCACAAATGGAATTTCATCATTGATAGCATTTGAATCCAACAACTAATTAGGTAAACCTTCACTTGGAGTTCAAATGGTGGAACACAAAAGGTGAGATTTTACCTTTGGTACATTTCCATTTACCATTACTTGGAGAGGATTTGTAACTTCCTCTTTTCTCTCATGATCTTGATCATCATCGTCATGTAGTATTTCTTCTTTGTCCATGACTTGTTTATCAAAGACACCAAAATTAGGCACCCAATTAAAAACATGTCCATCCTTTTCAAACCATGAGTCTTGTCTATCTAGGGATGTGTCGCATAACACAAGCTCCTGATCAACCATTTGAGTTGTTTTAGTAACATTTTCAATTGGGTCATCGGTTATATCAAATCCAAACCATTTAGGTTCTAGAATTTCCTCATTTTGAGATGGCATAGATATTGTAGAGCCAATAGGTGAAACAATGCTTTCAATTTCTGGCATCTCAAATAGGAACAAAACGATTGAGTATCTTTCTTTGCCTATAATAGTAGAGTCATTATCATTATTTTCTCTTTTAGCAAGATGTTCAATAAACTCATATTCAAAATAATTGGAGCTTGGAACCTTTTCTATTTCCGCAAAAGACTTTTCATCTTTCGATTGTACAAGGATTTCTAAATTTTCATGTGATTCCAACATCCTACCTGTCAATAGCAATTTTATCAGTAGGAGCATGAGAACAAAATTATTCTTCATACCCTTCCATAAAATTATAATAATGGTCATCTAAACCCATGGGATGAAACTCTATTGCATCCTCCTCGTAACTTTCAAGTTCTTCAAGAAACTCTTCTTCAAACTTGCTTTCAACCACTTCTGGTGGCTCATGTTGGCTTTCTTGATCATCCACTTTAATGATTTCCTTTGAATTCATAGAGAAGTTTGAACATATATTTACTTCAATGTAATGCATATCTAGACCTTCTCCATTATCTAAGGGAGCATAACATGGAATATCCTTGAGATTAGTATCATGAACTTGATTCCTAGGATGATTTGGAAGTGTACTTTGAGGCACTTGTTCTTGTAATGGAACCATATCTCTACTTAACTTCTCGGCCAACCTCTTTAGGTTTTTTACTTCTACCACAAGCTCCTTGGCTTGGGTGGTAGAAGTGGTAGGATTATTTATATTGACCTGAGTAGGTAAAACTTGAACACCTATTGCTATGGATCCATGATTGACCAAATGGTTCTCTAGCCATAATGGTGTAGTTGGATGGGTAGATGTGTTCATATAAGCATATGTTGGAGGATAAGTGAGTATGGTAGGATAAATATGATTGTAGGGAAAAGTATTCAACATTGGATTTTGTTGTGCCCATGCTTGGTTTATCATCGATATTTGATTGTAAGCCCCTAGTTGTCCTACCATAGGTAATTGCTCCATCCCAAAACCTTGTGGCCTTAGTTGTTGTTCTACAATCATGGCTTCCATGTAGGCTGAGGTAAGAGTAGTGACCAAAGGATTTGTCCTAGTGAACATGGCAAGCAAGGGATCCAATGCCCCAAAGTATATTTGAAGGGCAGTACTTTCTACAATAGTAAAAGGAGCAATCAATATTGCATAGATATTTTGAAATATTATGTTGAATGTTCTCAATGGCTCATTAGGTTCCCTCCTACAAGAAGAAAATTGATGATAAATCATGGTAGGATCTATGGGAAACCTAAAATGATTTATAAAAGAAGTTTCTAATTGGACCCAGGATGTAGTAGATCCATCGGGTAGATTGATTTACTAATCATATTTCGTATCATCTAGGCTCTAAGGAAACAATCTACAAGCCACATCCTCATGTTTGACATTTCATCTAATTAAGGTATCCACATAGGACTGAATGTGCTCCTTAGCTAATATTGTGCCATTGTGTTTAAACTTGGGCAAAAATTCCTCTATGTTCTTGGGTAAGTCATGAGCATCTCCCCCAATGTTCAAAGGATTACCATACACCCCATACCACTTTCCAACATTTGTAGCCATTTTATTAAGTCGTAATGTGATTATCAATGACAACAACAAATTATTGTTAGCAATGCCTCACAATAAAAAATATTCCCAAACAAGAGAAATAGTTAGCATCAACCAAAAGATATGCATCAATTAAACCATGGCATCAAAGAATATTTTCCAATTTGCAACAAGGTTAGCATTAAAGCATCATCAATTAGAGAACATTGGAATCAATGAAAGTGATCATATGTAAACAAAAGTTCGTTAGTCCAAACCAATATCTTTAAATAAATATTTCAAGTAACATGAATAATTTAGCACCTAAATAGCAATAAAGTAAACCAATTCAGGCCCTCCTTCTAGCACCAAAATGTTGAGTGCTAAAGGAGGCCTAAGTATAATAGTCAATAGGACATGAAACATTTAGCAATTCAAAGCTCTCATGGTTACACCAAATCACATTATTCATTGCATGAACAATTCAAAATAATTTGAAATAATAATGAACAATTTAGCATAAATACAATAATACCAACTCATGCTCTCCTTGTAGCACCAAAATGTTGAGTGGTAATTTTACCCTTTTACAAAACCACACTCACCCTTAGGATTTTGATCACAAAACCCTCTCTTGCAAAGAATTTAAAAATAAAACAACTTACCCAAGGTTCCACTATGTAAGCATTGCACATGTGTATTTATAATCTTGTGAAGATATGTCAAATAAGTGCTAGGAATACCTTAGTGATTTGCAAGTAACTATTAACAAGGGGCCTATGTTGGTTTATTTTACTATGCTATGCTAATGATTGTTCATGAAACTTAAAGAGAAAAATAGAATGTGATCGGACCTCATATGACCATGATGTAAATCCTTAGTTCATTTTATCTTGAAGGATTTTAGATAACTTTTATTTTCATTATATTAAGTAGATTTTAGAAAAAAATTTATCTTGCATTAAACCCTACTTTAAGCATGAAATAGAAGATTAAAATCTATCTCTAAATTGGAAACTTAAATGATGAAAGGATTCACTTGATGTTGCTTTGAACATAAAGAAATGCCAATAGCCTTTGATATAATAAAATAAATCACCCCTCTTTGATGAAATTAATTTTCATAAAGAGATGATAATTTATTGCTTTAAAATAATGGCCTTAAAATGTCCTTATAAAATATCTCTCTTTAATGAAATCATAATTTTCATAAAGAACGAATAATTTACTGCTTCAATAACAATAGTCTTTGATATAATGTATAAATTATCTTTCTTTAATGAAATCAGAATTTTCATAAAGAAAGGTGAATTTATTGCTCCAAAAATGATGGCCTATTGGAATGCCATATAAATCAACTCCCTTTAATGAAATTGTAATTTTCATTAAGGAAAACTAATTTATTGCTTGCAAAACAAACATGCAAAGCTTGAAAATTAATTTACCTTTAAAATGCAAAATTATGAAAATCCAAAATTATAAAATGCCTAAAAAAAACAACTTTGAATAATTTTTATAAATTTGGATTGGCTTCAAAATGAAAATATAAATGTACAAGATAAAACATTAAAGCTCATTCTACACAGACGTGCAATTATTTTTTGAAATTTTAATTATTTTTATTTTTATTTTAATGTCTGAAAAATAAAAAATATATATGCAATAAGAAGGGTTAGAAAAATAAAAATAGAAATCTAGAAATAAATCAAATACTGCAACTCAAAAATTCTCCACAAACCCTGCAATCATTGGTATTCTGCATAAAAACCAGCTTTAGTGTTACCCGAATTCACGCAGTCAAACAACTAATGCGATGCAATCTTCTAAGGAAATGGTGCAATATGTAGAAAATAAGACCAAGTTAATCATAAACATGCATTAAAACTTGAAATATCTCCATTATATTTCATAAAATAGGTCTTCAATGTCACACATACAAATGCAGAAAAATATGCCCCAAATTGGTCTCATGTGGTGAAAAATAGTCTAATGATATAAAAAAATCCAGCATCTAGCCTCCAAAAAGGTTGAACCTTTGGCCTCTCCAATAAGATCCAACCCCTATGTCTGCATTTTAATTAAGTTTTAAATCTTTCAACAAGGCCTCTTCATTTTATATTTTATTATCCCTTCTATATTTTGGCTTTTTGTTCCCCTTTCTCTTGTTTTCAGAAAGACCCGTTTTCTTATTTGTTTCAAAATATGTGTCCTATTTTCACTTTTCTGCCTTCCTTGCTAATGGATTACCTAGTTGATTATAGTTACCTCCTTTCTATATTTTAGTAACGTCTTTTATAATGGCCTTATTTACTCTATAAAATACTACTACAAAGTGTCGATTAGTTCCATGATGTTGGCCTTGTCTCTTGCCAGTTTATGAAAAATATAATCACCACTGTGTATGCTATAAAGGTGTTCTATACCCTTATCACTGCCCTGCTAACACATGTTTCCAACCTAACGCATGGGGGTTACGTCCAACATAGGATAGACTTTAATCCTCTATAAGATCAAACAGACTGCCATATCACTTATATTGTATCTCATCGTGCAGTCGGTTAAATATGTTGTTCATGTTATCCACCAAGCCATACATAGACGTTGCTTGGTCATAGCCATGTAGAATCCATGTCGTTATTTGACCTACATTTTCATAGCTTTATATTGACTCATTCCCTCCATGCTTTTAGTAACTATTCCCAAAATTACAGAATACACCATGCAAATTGTCCAACATGCAAATCTTTCATCTTGCTATTGATTAGGTGGTATACAACACTTGTTTTATGTTTTCATCCTCATCAACATTGTGACCCATATCATGTGTTCTTCTAGAGGGAAACATCTTTTTTCTTGCATGCTTCCTTTCAAGGAGAGTAAATTCGTGTCATGATCTACAAACTAAATCTTGAAGTCGTCGACTCTACTATTTTTGATGACTAACCTGCACCCTACTCTAGTGGATGTATGCTACAAGGGGCCTTCATAACTCCACCCACTTCTTGAATTCGATATGACAATCTAAAAACTAGGCCCTTACTATTAATTAAAAGGAGGATTTTATCATCAGTCTATACCCTTTTGAACCTCTCATTTGAATCATCATTTATCCTTTCCATTTTATGGGACTCGCCCACACCTTAAACTAGTTTACACTGTGTATGATCAACGTATACCTTATGTTTTCAAATGAACTTCTTCACATACAAATCAAAGTTGCCAGTTTCACAACAATATTTCCACCATACTCAAAATTATCACGATGCTACCGACCACATAGTCCCTCCATCTTCGACTATCATATCCTTTCTCGGCCACGTTTTCTCTTATCACTAGGTCGAGAAATATAATTTACAACTCTGAATGCCAAACCCCTCAAATGTGCTCATGGGAACCATCTTCATCGGACCCATTGTGAATTGGTACTTTTTTAAATAGTGTTTATGCCGGGCAACATCATCCATGACAGGTGAATGTGTGATTTTGCTTATTTATCATCTTCAATTACACCTAGAATTTGTAGATGACTATATTGGGATAGAATTCCCCAACACACAAAACCAAATTCCCAATAATAGGTGACATCATTGTATATTTCTACTTCTTCAATAAATTATGACATTTCATACCTCCAAAAGAAATGATAGATAGAAGAGCTTCCCTTATTTGTGAATCCCACCATCTAGGAGGATGGCCATAGCAAGTAAGATCACCTTTGTTCAAAGAACAATTAGCTAAATCATCAACACTCTTTTTCTGATCTCTGACCACATGATTATAATAAAATTTCAAAAATCCCATTTGGATTAACCAAATCTTCTCAATAATTATTTTTATTATCCAATAAACCTTATGATTCTTAGGAGTCTTCAAAATATTAATCATGAGTTAAGAGTCAAACTCAACTAGCACCTTTTCCCATCCAA
Source organism: Wollemia nobilis (assembly GCA_028583015.1). NCBI lineage: Eukaryota > Viridiplantae > Streptophyta > Pinopsida > Araucariales > Araucariaceae > Wollemia > Wollemia nobilis. Next base: position 67,129 of record JAQPPZ010007578.1, on the reverse strand, counting down.
CCTTAGTAGCCTCTTGAAGGCCTCTAAGGATACCATAACCCTCAACAATGTTATTGGAAATAATACCCAAATTCTAAGCAAAAGTAAAAACCAGGGAGCCATCTGAAAGTCTACCAATTCCTCCCACACTAGCTTTTCCAGGGTTCCCTCTAGAGGCTCCATCAATATTGACTTTTCCAAAATCCTTAGAAGGAACATATATATATGAAATATATACATATGGTTTTATTTTATTTTATTTGTTTATATTTTTTTCTTTTTCTATTTTTTATTGTTTTTATAAATTAAATCAATAAGCTTCTAGGCTTCACATTATTGTAATTCCAAATGAACAAGGAGGCCACACTGAAACCAAAACTTAAAACCAAAGCCTCCATCATAAGCCAAAATAGCAAAGCACGTTGAAATAACACATGAAGGCATAACATAAACCAGAACCTTGAAACTCGCATTGCAACTCAAGGGTTTCGATATATCAACCTTATCGCTCTAAGAAGACCAATAGCCTCAAAAAATAAAAACAAATAGGTGGATCCCCAATTTTGGGGTACGTTCTGGAATGGCCACAACTTTTTCGTCAACCTCTAGGAATTTTTCTCCAAATGAAGCTTTGGATCTTATGTAGTCACCTTTCAAAAGTTGTATTTCTTCCCTCATTTGTTTAGTGTCACTAAGAAGGTTATTAGTTATGGTATGCATTTACTCCAAAAAAATGGTTTGTTATATCCCATTTTGGTGCCCTCTAGTTTCCCTAGCCTTTTTGGTGTGATCTAAACCACTACTTATGACTTACTAAAAATAGAAGTAGGGGTTCCAGGAATTACTATTTTTAGTAAGCAACCAAAAAAAGTGTTTGGATGCTATATATCAAAATGATCAGAAAAATATGATCATAATGGACTAGGCCTCAAAGTAACATTTTTTGACACCCTAAGAAAAATCCATGGAGGTTATATACCAAATTAATTAGCTTAATGATATGGTCACAATAAGCTATATATCACAACACTATTTTTGGGTATCCAAAAAAAAATTTTGTTAAGGAAAGTGTTAGTTTTTCTCCTAGAGGTTTGGTTTACTCAAAAGTTGATTTAATTTAAAAAAACCATTTATGATACTATATCTACATTATCAATTATTAACACTATTCTATCATTGACACTACCTCTACACTATCTATTACTGACATTATTTTATCACTAACACTGGTTCCCCATACTGATGACTATTTTCTCCAAGAGAATTTCTTTTTTTGTATGAATTTTGACTATCACAGGTAACTATTATTGACAGTTGCAACTGGAAAATCTGTCCTAAATATTTATGTCTTAAATTGAATTTATACTAGACTATTACTGACATTGGCAAACATTATCCTAACTATGATTGAATATCACTATTTTTGGCTTGATTGTTATATTTATCTCCAACTTCTTTTGTCTATTTCATGCAATAATTTTGTGATGAAGTCTCCTTCGTATGCTCAATTTTTATGGCAATATTTTTAGTTGCAGGTTTAAAATTCAATAGAACATAAATTTTGTGTAGGTTTAACTTTCATCAAAATAGGGTATTCTAATCCAGGTTATGCGTACTACCCATAGTCCCTATATTATACTACAATGATGAATGATAGTTCTTAGACCAATATTTTAGGCCACTACTCAAGGAGAATTCCATGCATACCCTTGAGCACACTACCTATCTCTTTGATAGTAGAGGAGGATGATTTTTATAGAAGTTATATGTAGTGTACTATGGATAATACATGTCCAAAAACTTTTCTAGGGGTAAAGATTTCTCCTAATCCTAGGTGATCTCTTGATATACTTTACGATACATGGAAGGTCAATTCCATAGACGAGTGTTGTTTGAGGTCTGGATATTGGATCTTGATCACCCTCACTTACTAGATGCTTTATAAGTAATCTAGCTTAGACAATAATGATAGATCCTCCATGAAATTTTAACCCCAAGCATAGATTTTATACTATAATAAACTAATGCAAAAAAATATTGTTTATTTTTAATAATAAAAAAACCAAAACATGAAAAATATTGAAATTTATATGTAAAAGTCCAAATGGAAGGGCAAGAACTATCGTAATCGCAATAGAAATTGGCCCTAGTAAGTGCTTTGATACTTGTTAGGAACCTTATAATAAAACTAAGCTCACTCACATAAAGTTTTGTAATTAAAATATAATTTCATGCAATAATAGTATATTGTAATACAAAATATAAATGTTGAATTAAAGCAATCTCACAAATAAAACAAAATCACAAGTCTCTTTAGGAGAGCAACCTCCTTCAATACTTTCATTAATTTTCAAAAATATTCATTCATTCATGAGCCCATGTTTTTTAAAGATACACTTCATTCAATCCTAACCTAAGGCTCAAGATTTGGCTTACATACAAAGTGCCACTCGATCTAGAATATTCTACTAAACATTAGTTAAATTTTTAATAATGGTTAAATGAAATGACCCCACTTGTTTGGGCACATCACTTGCCACATACCATTACAAAGTATTACAAAATAACCTTATAAAGGAGTCCCCATGTTGGAAGGGGATCATTATATAATCATATAAGAATTATAAAATTAGTTTTAGGATGGGGTCCTAAAAAGTTGACATTTTAAGCCTTTATACTACCACAAAATATCACAGATTATCTCAAAATATTACATAGTATCATAGAGGTCTCAAAATATAAAATAGCCACAATAATGAAGGTTAAATAATAATATTATGAGTAGAATAATATGATCAAATTAATATGTATATCAAGGCTTATAATAAATAAAATAACATTCATTTATATATTGGAATATGAATGTAAATAGCCTAAATCATTTATGTATTGTGCAAGAAGAAAAATTTACAATATTAATGGCTCAAAATGTGTACAAGATCTATTTCTCCTCTTCCTATTACAATTTGATTATGAATCATTGATTCTTGATTGAATTCAATGCTATCCTATGGAACATTGTCTCTATAATATAACCACAATAATGTTACTCTTCAAGTACTTGATTATTGCTCTCAATATGTTGAGTCTCATGAATCTTGGCTTATCAACTTACCACTTGCATACTTGATGAACACATAAGTCTATAGTATTTCCACACCTCTACATGACTCTTATAGTTCTACTTGAACTTTTCATTTAGGATACTTGTGCACATGTTTAAATTATATATTTGCACTCTTACATACAAGACACTTGTGCATATTTACTCAACCTACACTTGCACTCAAACTTACATGATGCTTGTGCATTTCCTACACATTACACTTTTACATGTCACTAACACATTTCTTGTACATTCACACTTAAATTAAAGGGGAAATATAAATCATACTCTAAAATATAAACTCAACCCAAATCTACTATTTTCAAATGTGCCATAAAGGTACCATGGGGGTACATTAGCATATACTAAATAATGTAATATACATCAACAAATATCAAAGACTTCCATTCTTCCACTTCCACATTATTGGTACCTTCATCAAGATCTACTTTAAATGTGAATTTATGGTTGTCATCCTGATATCACACTCCTATCCAATATCTATCTATATTATCTTGATAAGCTCCATCAAAAAATCCTGACTTTGTAATATCCATTGTTAAAATTTCAAGCTATCTTACAACCTTTAATTTTATGGTTTTTTTTATGCCTCCATAAGAACATTTGACCTGAGCTTGAACTTGTATAGGTAGAATTTACTTGCTCTCAAACAACATATAATTTCTTGCCAACCATAGACCCCATGCCACTATTAATGGAATGCACTTGTATTCCTTTAAACCTTTGTCTTTGAACCATTGTTGCATATTATCCAATAGATTACTTGATGGTCATTGTCCCATGTATGTGTGTATGTATTAAAGGGGTACTAAAATTTTAATAAATGACATTCTTATCCGTTAGTTAGATTGAATGAAAATTTTATTTACAATCACATATATAAAACAAAGATATTTTTAAAAGTTACTCCAAACAATAATGAGAAGAATTAATCCATGAATTTGGAGAAAGTTCATGTAATGATAATAATATATAGATGTTACTATGATCAATTATATTTTATAATAATTTTCTAAAAGTTTCAAGGGAAAATCACATGAGTCCAAAAATTAAGAGAATTGCATAATATAATATTTGTAAATGCATTAAAAAATATTCATATCATTCATATCAAATAGATAATGACTACTAATAAATTGAATAAAATTAAATTTATTTTTTATATGATTCACTTACACAAAAAAAATAAGTTATAATTTGAGATGAGAGAATGTCCTCAATAAGTAGATATACGAATGTATCCTCTATGAGTTGAGATGAGATAATGTCTTAGTAATGATGGTTGATCTCTTATTTCAAAGAGTAAGTAGAATTATAGTAAATATTTTTATATATTGAAAAATTTTAGAAGATTGACTCCAGATTTGTTCATAGTACAATGTTGACAACCATATGCAGAAGCTAAAGTTCCATGAAAAATGTAACAATTACAAAGAACTTAATCCTCAAGCCTAATGAGTATTATATGATAATAAAAATAAATAAAAATAAAAATACATGTACCTTAAATGTGAACTATTATAAATATAAAAATATTTATAATATTATTTTGAGCATCACAAAACTTTGTAAATTATACTAGCCACTGTAAATTGTTGTTAACTTTTGCAGTTTATTGAAAATCATGAAATGGATATTACAAGTACTTACGATATTTTGATAGATACTATGTTCCCCATATTGTATCTTCCTAGTTAATATTACCTAAAATAATATAAATTTTGACTGAATTTGATGGCATTTTAATTCTTTTATAAAGTGGATTTGATCTTAAGTGTGCATGTTTTTCCTCACGATATCCCTTTTTCATTAACTTTGGTTTTCAAATTGATATGACACGGAATTGAAGGTAATTAGAAAATATTATTTTAAATATTGAAATGATATGTTGAATGTAGTAAAGAATATTTTGTTTTACAAAATTAAATTATTAAATACAAGTAATAATAATTCAAAATAATATGGAAAATTTTACTCAACATTATTCAACAACAAATGAAAAGGGCTACTAAACTTGAATAAGCATTTGATATCAACTATGAAATAACTAATATTCTATACTAAAATAAGAAATAGTGGTGATATTTCTACATATAAATCAAGAACAACAAGAAACTAAATTTGACCTTGTCAAATCTAAATTCAAATAATCATTATAAGATGAAATTAGTAATGAGATTTTAAAATATAAATAATTTTATAAAAAATAAAAAAAAGAAATATTAGTTAAAATCTAAGCATCAAATTATTTTGCTTCTCTTTGGTTCATTCAGTTTTTTTTATTTCCCTAGCTCATTCTATTATTTATTTTGTTTTCTTTGTTGATTCTTGCCTGAATAGTCTTCTAGTTTAGATAAGTCATTATTATGTTTAATTTTTTTTTTTCTTTTTTGTTTTTTTTGTTTAGTTTTTTTAAGGTGGGTGGGTTCTTTTTTCTTTTTTGTTTTTTTTGTTTAGTTTTTTTAAGGTGGGTGGGTTCTTTTGTTTTGTTTTGTTTTTATGTTCTTTGTGTTGGTTTTTGTTGTTCATGTGTTTTTGTTGTTTTATTTTTTTTTATGTTTTTTGTTATTGTTCTTGTGTTTTTTTCGTTCTTGTTCTTGGGTTTCTCTTTGTTTGTGTTATTTCATGTTTTTATGTGTGGGTGTTTTCTATGTTTTTTGTTTTTGTTTTTTGTCTATTTTTGGTTGTTTTTTATTTTTATTTTTATTTTATTTTTTAGGTTTTGGTTGTGTTAATTTTTCATGCTTTTTTTGAGTTGTCTTTGTAGTGTTCTGTTTTTTTCTCTTGTTTGTGTTTTGTTATGTGGTTCTTATATTTTTATATGTGGTTTGTGTTATGGTTTCTTTTATCTTATTGTGTGTGTTTGGTTGTGCTTTTGTTTTTGACACACTCAAGGAGCATGTTTTTTTTTTTTTGTTATTTACTTATTTTTAAATTGGTTTTGTGTGTTTTTTTGCTCCTTGAGTATGTCAAAGGTGGTAGGCCAAGTCCGAGTCCTAGGCATTTTTTGCGGAATGGATATCCCTACCTCCTTGGGTGTTACCCGAAAGTGGCATCCCTTTTGGGAATGGTTCGATGTATGCTGAAAGGAGCACATCTTGAGGATCAATATTGGGCAGAAGCAGTAAACACAACATCATACTTCCTAAATAGAGCACCCACTAGAGATCTACAAGGAAAGACTCCACAAGGAGCATGGAGTGGTAAGAAACCTTCCATTCCTCATCTGAAGGTGTTTGGATGTAAAGCATTCATGCACATTCCAAAACAGAAAAGGAGGAAGTTGGATGAGAAAACCCTGCAGTGTATCTTTCTTAGCTATGATGAGTACTCAAAAGGTTATCGATTGATTGATCCTAATACCAAGAAGACACATGTAAGTAGAGATGTTATATTTGATGAAGCTCTCACATCAAAAGACACATCCACAACTATATACCTAGATGAAGAAGAGCCTAAGAAGGAGGTTCAACTTCCACAACAAAAACAGAAAGTTCCAAAATGGTATACTAGCACTTTGAGAGATGCTAAGTTGAAATCCCTTCCAGATCTATCTCTTGATAGGCCATGTACTCGTAGTATGACTCGACAGATGAGAGCAAAAGAATCTACTTTAGAGGTTGACGAACTTTGTCAACACTTTGATGATTTGTCAGTGGGTACAAAAAATGATAGAGAGGAAGATAAGGATGGAGAAAAAATTTATATGTCTACATTGAATACAAATGAACCCACAACGGTTCAATATGCACTTGATGAACCATAGTGGAAAGAGGCCATGGATGTAGAACATAAATCTTTCCTTAAAAATAATACTTGGAAGTTAGTCGATCTGCCAACAGGGAAGAAACCCATAGGCTGCAAATGGGTGTTCAAAGTGAAGTATAAGGCAGATGGGTCTATTGATAAGCATAAAGCCCAGCTTGTTGCAAAGGGATATGCTCAAAAAGAAGGCATAGATTATGAAGAGACTTTTGCCCCTACTGCAAAAATGACTACCATTCGTGTACTTTGTGCCATGGGAGCTCAGTTTGGGTGGAAATTACATCAAATGGATGTTAAAAGTGCCTTCTTGAATGGTTACTTACAAGAAGAAGTATACATGACTCAACCAGAAGGATTCGTGGTTGAGGGACAAGAACAAAAAGTATGCAAGTTGATCAAATCATTGTATGGGCTAAAACAAGCTCCTCGAGCTTGGTACATCAAGATAGACAGTCACCTTGTGCAGCATGGTTTCATAAGAAGTCCCTCAGATGCAAATCTCTATATTAAGAAAAATGGTTCTGATATAGTGATTCTTGTACTTTATGTGGACGATCTGATCATTACAGGAAGCTCAAAAAGAATGATTGACTTAGTGAAAAATGACTTGAAGCAATCATTTGAAATGACAGATCTAGGACTTCTGCACTATTGTCTTGGTTTAGAAGTTAATCAGCAAATATTCCATGTTAGAGTAACACAAAAGAAGTATGCCAAGACTTTAGTAGAAAAATATCGGATGACTAACTGTAAGTCAAAGGCAACTCCCATGGATCAAGGACTTAAGTTATCTCGATATGTTGAGTCACTTCAGGTAGATGGTACTCTCTATCGCCAATTTATTAGGAGTCTCCTATATCTGACAAATACTAGACCAGATCTCAGTTTTGCTATGGGATATCTTTCAAGGTTCATGCAAGATCCTAAGATGACACACTAGAAAGCAGCAAAAAGAGTGCTTCATTATGTTCATGGTAGTACAAATTATGGTCTAAAATATAGAAAGAATAATAATTTTTTCTTACTGGGATACACAGACTCAGATTATGTCGGGTCTATTGATGATTGTAAATCCACTTCTAGATATGTTTTTCATCTAGGATCTGGACCTATCTCATGGCACAGTAAGAAGCAACATGTGGTTGCTTTATCTTCTACAGAAGTAGAATATCGTGCATCTAGTGAAGTAGTCTACGAGATAATGTGGTTAAGTCGCATTCTTACAAACATGGGCCTTCCAAAGAATCTTTCTCTTCATTTTTTTTGTGATAATCAAGGTGTTTTGAATCTTGTCAAAAATCCATTCTTTCATGAACGTACCAAACATGTTGATACCAGATGTCATTTTATTCGAGATGAAGTTCCAAAGCACCATATACAACTTCAATACATTCCTACTGATGCGCAAGTTGCAGATATATTTACCAAAGCACTTGGACGTATCAAATATGAAAAATTTCATGATACTATTGGAATTTGCCAATAATGTAATAAGGGGGGATGTTAGCATATGTTGTTATGTTATATCACATTATTAGCAACTATATTAAAATAATGCTCATAGGCGTTCTTCGAGTTCGTTGATTAACCAACTTGGTGGTTAATCAACTACATTGTAATATTTATATGCAAATCAATGAGAATGATTTGGGTGCTTCATCAAATTCTTCAAACACATACCCTAGGACTAAATCTGAAAGACATGCTTGTTGTAGGTTCAATAAGAATTCTTCCAAACCTTTGAGCCATAGATCACAACATAACCCAAAACTCTGATTTCATAGCCACAAAATCAATCCAAAGGGGATACCTAGCCTGGGACACATCTTTGGGATCAAATTTTGGATGCCACGATTGCGCAAAAGCCACAAATCCAACAATCAACCAAGTTCCAAACTATAGCACATATCGGGGAGCATCTGAAATATCAAAAAGCACGAGATATATCTACGTCATAACCCCATTACAATTGGACATGCACTCCTTTGGCTTCCTATTTTAACCTGACCCACTTCTGGAAATGCACTTTGAAAGGTATTTTTCTAAGAAAAATAGAATAACCCCATTCTTGAATAAATTATTCCTACATTCTAGGTATTCTTCATGCTCCTCCATAATGAATGTGAACTCATCATCACCCATATCTACCAGTATCGAGTTTATTCTATCAATTTGGACAACTTCATCTTCAAAAAATCATCACTAGGGTAACTAGAAACCTCCCTGTCTACTATCATACCTTTGCTCAAAAATTTACTCTTAGAAACCTCAGAAAAGCTTTTTTCAACCCCTTTAAGGCCTTCACCAATGCACCTCATACTACCAATACTCATCCCAAACATGCAAGCTTTATTTCCATTAGGCAGGCCTTCAAACCTGCAACCCTTCGAAGACTTACCGGGTAGCTCAAGAAATGCAACATGATCTTTCAAATAAGAGGCTTCATTAAAAATCGTAGGGCTCCCAACGAACCTAGAAATCATATTTTTTTCCTTCCATGGAACATTCACCAATGATTCTGCATCATGCCCTTTATCGCTAGTCGAATCATGATAAAATATTTCATTGATCTGCATCTTATTCCCTTAATCGACGCCTTCAAAAAACTTGAGCAAAGGCTCCTTACACACCGGATCATCCTCTGACCCAAACAACAAATGATTATTCACAACTTCTTGAACATACTTTTGCACACCTTTGATGCTTAAAGGAAGGTTTAAAGCAACACCTTGGATGCCTTGCAAACCCTTGAAACCCTACAATAAATCTTTAAAACCTTTCACGACACCTTTATCCTCAATATTTTCTTCCACAAAAGCTCCAATTGAATAAAAAATTCCATTAGAATAGGTGTATTATCCTTAAGAAAACATACCATAACTTGAAGTTTAAGTTAGAACGTATTAACCTTAAGCCAACATAACCTAACTTGAAGGTTAAATTACAACATTTTAAGTGTATTAAAATTTCGAATTGAGGTTAACCACAAAGGTTGCTTAACCAATATTGCTTATGGTGAATACATTAAAACTACCTGTAGGAATATATAAATATGTTCATAGGATTACATAAATGGTGCTTATAGGATTGTATAAATTTTATCATAGGATTACACAAATAATTCACCTAAACTTATAATTGCACTTGTATATAGGCTACAATAAGAACACTAATATATAAACTATCACTATCAACATTGGATTAGTAAGGTTAATTTATAAATATTCTAATGTCCCCCCATAATCTAAACTAAGAGTGCAAGGAGAGAAGACACTAAATATGACACATATTCCCCTATCAAAATGAATGCTCGAATTGGGCAACGAATATTGATATCTTATCTTACCAATATTCATGAACTAAATAAACCCTTTTATGAATGTGAATCCATGATTGCACCTTCTAGATCGAGATGTTGATATTTCCATAAGAATATCTTCAACATGTAATATAAGACTATAAACAAGAGAATGTAGTTAAATTATGAAGAAATCAATGTCTTTAAATAATTAGTCCTAATGGTTGGAAAATGATTTAAAATAGGAAGACAAGCCTTATGTTGAGCATCCAAAATCTACTCCTATTTTAGCAAAAAATAATCAATCATCATTCCAATGACCCTAAGCATCATCTACTATAATTGGAATAGAGGCATACTATGAGAAAAACATGCAATAGTGTCACCAAGTGAATTTGAACCCTAGATATACTAGAAGTGAACTAGCTTATCAATTACCACATCCATGGGTTTTTTGGAGTAAATTTATAGCATTTTAAAGTGTGGGTGTGATTAGTACTCAATATTAGAAGAATAAAAAAATTTAAAACCTTAGAAAAAATAGGTAAATGTATTACTATCACTTGGTAAAAAATGATTTGGGTGAGTTTACCTCCATGCTACTTGTGTTATATTTGGTGAAGTAAATTGTGACACTTGATATGTTCTTATTGAAAATAACTCTATTCATATATAAGAAAATTTGTTTGCTATAGTTAATAAAATTATGATACTTAAACTACATACCAAGGATGAGGAGTGACCTAGGTTGTGATCCTATCCAAGTGTCATTGTTCACCTAATAAGCATCCTCATGACACCTTTGAAACATAAGGTGCTTCAAAAAATATTAATATATGATATCACCTTTTAACAAATCCAAAATGCAGGGATGATTTTCATACCATCTTAACCATTATATTCTTGTTTTTGTTTTTGGTATTATTATGAAAGGAGGGTTTTGAAAGGAATACCTCAACCTTTTATATCAACTCCACCATAGGAGATATACCAAAAGACACAACTATTCAAAACAACCAACCTAACTCGAAAGAAAGGAAACAAGTCATGCCAACCCATAGGATCAAAGTATTGGTAAATGAGGACAAAGGAAGAGTCCTCAACCTCTAAATCCATGCGACTCACAAGAGAGAACCATCTCTCTCCGACCTTGACAACATGGAAAAAATGTTGAAAGGGGCACCAAATATGATGAAATCAATCAGCCCATATAGTTAATGAAAAAATAAAACATCATCACCCCATAAGTGGTACATACATCAATTTAGATTACCAACTAAGACCCTCCACCAAGGAGTATTTCAAACCCATCTATCAAGAAGGACAATATCAAAATGGGTGCCATTATTCAAGTTTGAGTTTGAAATAGAGCATTTATTTAAGGATGTGAACAACACCATATTTCTAGAATAGATGTGACGGAGAATTATTATCCTCAAGTAGAAAGTAGGCCACCAATGGACCAATTGAACAATGTAATCATAGGGTGTGATATTCCAACAATTCAAATTACCATAAGTGCCAACACTTTTGAAATAAGGTCATGTAATATATTTATTTGACATCGATTGGATCCCTGATAGACTTTAAGAGAGTTCAAAATTCATAATATTTAGAAGATACACTAGGAATTTATGTCTTCACACTATAAAGCAAGAAAGGTTGGTTTCAATATTGGCCAAACAATCTACAAGTGAATTACCCTCCCTTAGAATATGTTGCACCTTGAATTGATTTAAACCTTGGAGGTACTTTCTCAATTACCACATCATATTTACCACATTCTAATTTGTATCTACAGTGGAATTAAGGATATTGATCACATTCTTCAAGTACCCTCCAATCTCAATATTCATAGTCCCCATATCAGCTAGGAGTTTACTGCCTTGGAAAGTAGCTCGGGCCTTCACAAAGTAGGAAGTTTGGGATGATAAATGCTCACAATATGCTGCAATAACTTCACCCATGTTGTTCCTAATCATGCCAACCACCACAACAATCTTGGGATTACCTTTTGCAGCCTCGTCAAAGTTCAAGTTGAGCCATCCATTGGGGGAAGTGACCATCGCACATTATTCCTTGGATTCGGCATACGAGACCTAGTTTCAAACCTCAAGAAACCCAACTTAGCTTTCAATAGAACTTCAGTAAGAGAAATATTTAGGCAATTTCTCCTTAGGCTAGGAAACGTGTTAGAAAAATTCTTAATTATACTCCACAAGATACTAAGACATATTCAAAGAGAATCTCTTTTGTACTTTCTAAAATATTTAGCATTTATTTTTGTCCAACTACCCTAAAAAATGTGGCAGGAGGAAGCTCTACAAGCACTTGAGACATGGGATATTAAAACGGAAGGTTCATTGCATAATAAATTTTTCTAAGGAATTAAGCATCACCCATTGCACCCCAAAATTATCCAAAATGTAGACAAAAATGTCACAAAAGAAGGGATAAAAGAACAACAAATGTGTATATCATTCCTAATCAGCTTCACACAAATAGTTTTTATTAACAATTTACATACCTCTCTTAAGCAAATTGTCAATAGAAAGAATCTTATTAAAGTTGCCTAACCAAAAAAAAGGTTGAATTTAGGAGTTAAATTTTTTGGCCATATTCTCTTGACCAAAAATAAATATGGAGTGTTAGTATCAAGAAAATTATACACCACTTTGATAGTGTAACCTCCCTCATTATCACTAGCCTAAATGATCCTGTCTTTGACATCTCCAGATAAAAGAACCTGAAACTGTAATTCCTTAGCAATGAAAGACCAAGCTTGTTGGATATCCAGATAACCAAACATCGTTGGGAGTTGAAACCAATATTTATGATCATTCTCATAAATATTAAATCAACAACTTTAGCATAGCCTAAGGCATGGGTGGCTGGCTTGAAATGGTGAAATATCTAGTTAGAAGAAAGGGGTTTTTTCCCAACCACAGATCCTTAAAAAAATCTATGAAATTTTTGTTACCAATAATCCACCTACTACTGCTATGAAGGAAGGCTTTGTATTTTAGAATGCTTTGCCAAAATAGAGAACCTCCTACAAAAAATAGGTCTAAAAGAAAATAAATAAAATTATATTTCACTTTGAGGATATTCACCCACTCCACCGCTTCATTAGACATGACTTTCCACCCCAACTTAGCAACTAAGGCCTTATTCATCTTCTTGGTTTTTTTTAAACCTAGACCACCACACTTCTTTTGGTGATATCATTACTCCCATGAAGCTAAGTGGAACTTGCCTTTCATCTCTAGACCAACCCATAAGAAGGATTTGAAGATACTTTTAAACTTGGCAATGATATTTCTAGGAAGGTTCAAAAGGAACATGAAATAAATCATGATTATTTGGAGAGTGCTTTGCAAAAGAACAATCATGCAATTAATTTAGCGGTTAACGAAATCCAAAATACAAAGGTAAATTTGTGTGCCTACCTATATATAGACTAAATAAAATCATTACTAAAGGATCACATTATAAAAATCAAGTTTCATATAAATATCTACTCTATGCAATCATGGACCACCACTTTAAATAATATTCATAAACTACACTTTTATAAAGAACATAATGAAATCCTTGGGTACAATAGTACACTTCTACATATCTAAAAATAGATATGATATATTTTAATCTATCCTCTCATTCAACATTAGGATATTAGAACCAAAAATATTTATTTTATAGATTAGATGTATTTATAGGAGCTTGGAAGAAAATAAATAAATCATGTAATTATATATATAAATAGAAAGAAGAGAAGATATTTTTTTTTACATAAACACTTAACTATGATAAGGGAGGAAAGAAATATTTGTTCTAGATGATTCTCTTTACAGATCTATAAAAACTTTGGTGTATTCTTTATTACTTCAATTAGAACCATCACATGATGATTTTATAATCAACTTTTTGAATGTATATTTATTCAAAAAGCATGATTTTTAATTTATTTTGCCTAGTATTCATTCTTTCTTAGATCTCTTGTATGCACCATTAGATCTCTTCAAATTTAGGTATTTTACCTTTTTCTTAGATTCTAGAGTTAAGATTTTACTTTTCAAAATATTAAATCCCAACATCAACTCTTTCATGTAGATTTGGACTATGGTTTTAGAGATATTACTATTTAAAGCAAAAATATCTCAGCATTGATCTTGAATGCATAAGAAATATTATTTAGTTTTATTATAACGACATACTTATATATCATATTTATATCAATTTTCTATTTATAGGATCACTAGTACAATTTTAGAGGTTTCATATGGGTTAACTCATGTCACCTTACAAGGGAATTTGTGTATAGATAGTTTATAGAAAGTATATTTAATATATACAAAATTAATTTAGATTTATTATAGTTCCAATTTTTTCATTTATTGATTATTAAAGGTATGTATAAGTTAAAAATAAGCTCTCATTTTAGGTAAGTACAAATTTTTTTCAAGCACAAGAAATTATAATTCATGTACTTTCCCTAGATCTATATGTCTACTTCCATTATCTATAAAATTATAAAAATGTATTGATATTTTGTGCCCCATCATATAGAATCACAAAAAATTATTAAAAAATATACTCAATTGAAAATGAATAATAATTAAAATATTCATAAGAATATTATGATAATTTTATGTTTCCTTACATTTTTTTCATGTAGAAGACATATTCATAGAATGTCTTGTCAAAATGCTCATGTTATATGAAATTACCCATTAATTACATATAGAAAATCATGAAAAACATTAAAAAATAAGTACAAATTCTACTAAAATACATAATTTAACATGTATATATTTTTTAAACAAAAAATATATTCATATTTTACACTCCATTCACAATATTTTTATCAATTTACAACTTCCTTTAATTCTCAGCTGGCATGACATTTATTCCTTGATGAATTTGAGTATACCATATTTTTTAAGAAATTGGAGTCATGAAATAGGTTATAATTGTGTTACAATTTACCTTTATACTATCCTACAAATCCTAGATCAACATGGATGTCCTCAATAACCTTTTCTTTATTATGTTGATAATAAAATTTAAAATGTAGTGGATAAACTCTATAATGCTTTCACATTTATTCAAGGACATATTTATCTACTACTTGAGGAGAATGAACATGATTTACTTAGACTAAATTTGACCTCTTTTATGTTCTTTATCCTTAATTTGATTCAACTATTCCTTTACACCTTTAACTACTTTTGAATTTGAACTTTCATATTGTGTTATTCATCTTGCATCCTTCTTAAGTTATTCTAATGGTTGATTTGAGTGAATTTTTAAGGTAATTTTCTTATTATGATCCAAAGGGGAATTATTTACCACTTTTTGGGAGTTGAAAATCCCTTATGAAATCCAATTTCTACTAAAATATGATCTCATTGGTTTATATTGATATTTTTTCATGATTAAAAATTAGCATCTCTTTCCTAATTGTTTTGAATATGCAGTATCTTGCCATGTGTCAAATCTTATATTATTTATATCATAAGAATGTAATGATTATAAAATCAAATTGTTGATCCCATTCTATTTATTAATATTTGTTCTTAACACTTTTTTTAAGTGTTAAAGTATGCATGGAAACATATATCCATTTATATAAAGCACACTTTTATCCATTGTAGATAGTCCCTCCTTGATTGAATTACCTATAGTATTAGAAATATTTTAAATACTCTTATGTATAAGTTGATATGAAATTCCACAAATCCTAAGCTATAGTAGAAGAATTTTATTAATTTTTATTTGTGTAAGAGAAAATCCTCACTCACTGGCCTTATTTATAGGATACTTGTTCCTAAACCATGGGTCATCACTCGTTATGCTATCCATTATTTTTTAACTAAATAAAATATTAAGAAATTTTTTGAAAGAAAAATTCTGGAGTAATTATAATTTTGTCCTCAATTTTATTTTTTTGATAAATTAAAAAATAAATTATATTAATAGAAGTTGTATTAAAAAGTAAAATGAGCTAGACAAGAAACAAGGGAGAAAGAAAAGCCTCCTCCAATCCCTCCTAGCTCAAAAATTACACATAAAAAAATTATAGAGGTGTGTTTATTGAAGAACATCACCTAAGGTCCCACCATAATGCAATTATCCATACACATCAACATTATTTGAATTGAATTCCAATTTTCCTCATTCATCTAAATTTTGTAGACCATCCATCTATCTTCATACTATTTTGAAGTCATTATTGGCATCTTGAACATGTCTGACATACCTATTGTTCTAGAGGTGCAAGCTTATTTTCTCTTAATCTAGACATACTTAATAAAATGACTAGGCTATGTGTGTTCTATTTTTAAAACCCATCCACGTTGGCCACTCTAAGTCTATTGGTAGTAGTGTCATATAATAGAACAATAGTAGCCTAAGGATGAAGACACAAGAGCCTATGGTAATCAACCAATAAACTTGCTTATCCATCTTGACGCTAGGATAACTTATCATTTGTTTTTTTCTAGGCCATTGCTCCATAGCATAACTTTGATAGATCCATTAGAATCACTATATTATCTTCCTATTTTACTATATGCATGTATCACCTCTTGCATCCCTTGGATTCTTTGGCACCAACTTTTTTGATTTTCCATATAAGAGTCTACATAATGCTCTTCCTCTAGTTATTTTCCGTATTTTGCTAATTACTTTGCCACCATATTTCCATATCACTTGATATGTATACCAAAAATATCTTGAAAAACCTTTCAAATATTTTGAATGGCTTCCACATTCCTTCTTTCCCCAATTTCCAACACTTGGAAGGGTCTTATCAGATTTAAGATTATATTCCATACCTAAGAGTTTTTCTCTATCCATAGCTTATATAAATGTAGATTTGTAGCTATAATTAATGTTGACAATATCACTTTTCCTTCTACTTCATTATTTTTTGTCTCCCCCATACCTTTTGCTCTCCAGTACACCTGTTCACCTTTCACTTCCTTATAATAATACCAAAACTAGTTTTTCCAAGGTTTTTAGTAGAAAATCCATCTGTGTTAGATTTCACCCACTCTTTGGGAGGCATTCTCCATTCTATGTTATTCAAACAAATATTGAAGAACACAATATTATACTAAGAGGGGGTTGAACAATATAAGATAAAACTTTTACTTTTATTTCCAAAGCAATATCATCCAATATTATCAATTACAATAATGAAACAATGCATAAATCACCACACACATAAGAGACACATATTTAATGTGGTTCACCCAATGTGGGCTACATCCATAGAGAAATTTTTCTTATAAATTTCTTCAACAAATTTCATGGGAATCAATTCCCTATTACAATGTTTGTGGACCCCAATCCCTAATAGAAACCAATCCCATCTGCTTTGGTTAGTGGACCCCTATACGTAGGAGACACCAATACCCTATACTCTTGTTCATAGACCTTTATCCATAGGAGACACCAATCTCCTCTACTCTTGTCTACTCCAAAGACTGCTCACAACTCTGCTCAAATTTTCCCATGAAACCTGCTCAATATTGCTCACAAACACTACTCAAACCTGCTCAAAACTCTACTCAATTCTACTCACAATCCTACTCAAAAGGACTACTCAATTATTCTCTAAAAAATTCTCAAATCTACTCACAAGTCTCATAAGAAGGCCTACTCAAATATGCTCCAATACCTACTCAAATTTACCCTCTAGATCTACTTCCAAAATTAAACATGAACAATGCACATATTTTTCTTTCAAATCTATTCTATAACCCTTGCGTATTTACTCCACACATCAATAAAAACCAATGCATAAGTTTACTCATAAATCTAACCTATAACCTTTGCACATTTACTCCTAATTTCAATCAAGACCAATACACAAGTTTACTCACAAATTTGACCTATAATCTTTACAAATTTATTTCTAATTTTAATCAACACTAATTCACATCAAATCAGTCCTTATACCTCCAACCATATGACATCAAAAATATTTTCCTCAAACAAAAAAACCATTGAAAAAGGAATTAAATCACCATACCTCTAAATCTACCTCAATGATGATAGTATTATTTTGCATGTGCCCTTGCAATAGATGAGAATCAAACTGTTAGGACTGAAACTGAGGGGATATATTTTATTGATACAAATGGTTATAATATATAGGCATAAGCCTATATTCAACACATGACACTTGTCAAGAGAACAAGTGTAATAATTTTACTTCATTCCCCCTTAAAGTGCACTATCCTAACTAAAGAAGAAAAAAAAAGAACTGAGGTAACATCCCCTAATGTTGCTTCTCTAAACAACCTATCATCCTCTTTTATTGTTGATTTGGTCTAGCCACTTCCACCATCGCCACCCGTCAACTAGCCTCACCTTTATATTGAAGACCTTCCGTCCCGAATGTGCCATCCCCTCTTCTCCATGTGGTTCTTCCGTGCCCCTTGCCATCTTCCACTTCCACTTCCATGTAGCGAGGAGTCCACTAGTCACTGGAATTAAAAAAATAGCCAATATCTCCCTAGTCCCCATACAATTTGAAAAGTTGTTCCTCCACTTTATATATAAAAAAACAATGCCCCACTCATGATATATTGCAAAAACAAATATTCCCCCATCATTTTGATTTAAATAACCCCATGCTAGGACCTTTAAAAAATATTATCCCATGCTTTGAAAATTTTTGGCCCAATATAATAAAGTAAAAAAACGACCCAGTGTTAATTGGGAAGATGTGGGGGCCATGTTCGACCGGTAGCGAAATGACGCCGACACCAGCCGAATGATGCCATCACTGGGGTAAGAACGGTTTTAACTGCTGCATAATAAGGCACAAAAAAAATAACATTCACCTTGTTTTTGGCACCTCCACCAACACCATGAAACTTCCTCCCCAATACTGGAAGTCACAATGCTACCACACAGTGACCAAATCACTAAGCGAAAAGCACGCAATTCACCCTCGGTGTAGCAGCGATGAGCGGTTTCTTCTCACCAAGCCATCAGGAAAAATAACATTCTTGCATGCCACGGGACTTCAGTGCAGTTCCATCGATCTTTGACTCCAGGATTGTGAAATCAATGCAGGGCATGTTCTGCCCATGTCAAAATAGAAGAACATCACTTCTGATGCTTGTCTGCCATCCACGTGCTTCATGCTCATATCATGGGACACATGGCACCATCCCATGGCGAGGAAATCGACAATCAAACTGGACAGGCGGCGTAAACTCCATAGCAACATCACGATGCAACACGCACAACATCTTCAACTCGCAACATGTATGAAAGCAGAGAAAAGGGCACGTCAACTTGAAGTTCAACTTCATGAAGAGGAAGTAGTCTGTGTTTCGCACCGTCGGTGGTCCACCTCAGCTTAGCTACGCAGCTCTATTGTAAACAACGGTAGCAAGTCCACATTTTAGTTGCTCCATATTTCACATGTATTTTTTTTACCACACCATAAGGATGTGTCGCGGCGACTTCTCATCTGCAAACACAGTCAGAATAAAACTTACTAATAATAGTAAAAAAAAAACTAATTCTCAGCTCTTTCCCACAGCGCAACAGATGTTGCTGGCTTGTGCTCCAGTGCCACTCCAATACCACCAATATCGTCTCATAGCACCACAGTGGTCCCATAGCCGCTCCCGCAGCTCATGTACAGACTGCCACAAGCCGGATCACAACATTATCTTCGGTATTCTTTGACAAAATATATAATCTGATTACAGCCATCGCGGGTCGTAGGAACAACCTCCATCTGCATTTGGAATGCTTGGATGGACGCCGAAATAAATCCACCCATTTGCAACCTCCAGAATACCTTATGGAAAAAAATCTCTGAATTTGATATTACCAGGATATCTGCACAGCATGACAGGCCACCAACGCCACTTGCAATCCATTCAATACATTATTTTGATACGCAAATTATCACGGCCTCCACAATAGGGGAATTTTAACACAATGGAAAAAAAAACACCATCATTATCCTCACCCACATCATTAATCAACTTCTGTACTCCTCCATCCGCCGCACACTCCATGTGCACGTCCGTGGTGTTATTTGAAGGTTCTCCATATGACTGTGTCTTTTAAACCAAAGTCACGAAGCTCACACCATAAATCACGGGTACAAGAGCGCAATGGCTGGTGCAGCACTCCGTGGATATCTTGCTGCTCTCCAACGTCTAGCGCAGGAACAAATCTACGAAGATATCTCCTGAGCTTATATTGCAAATGGTTTCTCACTACGACCATGATTATTGTTGCTTCATTATGCACACAGATATCGCTTGGAGGCATAAGGCATTTCGTAGACCAACACGAAAGATTTTACCAGCATTTCATAGATTATAAAATATCTGACAGGGTTTGATCAGACTTACGTAAATGCAATGCAAGCACTCTCAGCCATGTCTCAGCCTCTGACGCCACTACAAAACAAACAAATAGCACATCTGTTAAACTCCTGTGTAAATTATGAGCTTGACTGGGATTTGGCGCGCTATTGATTAAAAAAAATCTTCTTGCTGCAGTTCGTCGTTGATCTCCATCCTCCATCGGACTACACGCATGCTACTTTTTAATCCTCCTTCAAGTTTTAGCCAGAGATTTCGAATGCCATAGAAATGGAAATTATAATTTTGAAACTGCCCCAGGTTGACATAGATTACGGAAGGGAACATCAGCCGCGGAAACTGCCAAACATTGCCTTACAACTGTTGGCCACTTCTTTACGAAATTCTTCTTTGCATCTATAAAAAAATATTTCCTCCACAACTATCGAATCATAAATATGGCAAGTCCATTATTTCATAAAATATTACTGCACTCACTGCCCAGTGGCCATCGTCACTGACAGGTGCTCCTGATTTTCTACGTTGAGGATGCTCGATCTGGGTGGGACGTGTCTCTCATCGCGGAATACCTTCCATCAAATTTCTTTCCTCCAACATCAAATAGGTAACGGTCACCTGGGTAAAATAGGTGGCGAGAGTCCCACTGCACTGGCAGTAAGCACGTCGTGCGCTAATTTAGCCAACAGTCTTCCTTAATCATAGTGAAACATTTTGCTTGATCAACCTGCAAAAAATAAAAAACAACGGAGCCGCGCATCACGCCGAACAACAGCAACATAACAAACATGATCGTCATCACAACCAGTTTGTCTCCTCCGATTTGTCATAGCTTCATAGATCATAGTCGCCCACTCACATAGTCACCGCAAACCTGGCTGTTAAGTGCTGTCAACACTACCATAAGCACACGACCAGTCCATAAAACAACTGCCCTTCCTCGAGCAGGAAAAATAATAAAAGAAAAAATCCGATGAGAATTCTGCAAGGAGGATCTGGAAAGCACTGCCTGTGTTTTCGTAGAAGAGGCTGACGTGACTCTGAAAACAAGCCTCAACTCTCACCATTGCGATCAAATCCGCTTCAAAATCTATTTCAAATTCATGTAATGGTCGCCGTGATCTGCTCTGGCACTCAATCTCCTTTCAAAGGCGGTGCGTGCGAGAGTTGGCTTCGATGCCATCGGCGGGTTACATTGCCCTCCAGCAAGTGAAGAAGAAAAACATGAAGAAAACAACTGCCGTCGTGGCTTTCTCAGATCTAAGAGAGTCCGTATACATGCCGTGATATATTCCAAAATCTACGGGCACAATTAGGTGGCTAATTTGGAGCCACCGTTGAGTCTGCGTTGATTATGCAATCTCTCTTCGTCTGCAAAAAAAAACATAATATGGAATCGCGCTGTAACATATGAATCAGAAGCCACCTCCCAATTTTTATTTATTTTTTATTTTTTAAAAAATTGCAGATTTGGCAGCCATGATTTTTCAAAAATCTGGTTTCTGATTCATCCATCAAGGATGAAGAGCATACTCCCTCTTTTGAAAAAAAATGGGAAAAATGGGGGAAAGGATGAGGGGGGAGGGAGGATTTCCATGAGGGAAATCCCCCTCCCTCATCTTCGCCCATTTTTCCCATTTGAAAAAAATGGGAAAAATGGGCGAAAGGATGAGAGGGGAGGGAGGATTTCCATGGGGAAATCCCCCCTCAAGGGTTTCACAAGCAGGAGAGGGAACCTGCTCTGATACCAAATGTTAGGACTGAAACTGAGGGGATATATTTTATTGATACAAATGGTTACAATATATAGACATAATCCTATATTCAACACATGACACTTGTCAAGAGAAACTGACAAGTGTCAAGGTGAAGGCATAGTGCACTTTAACTCTAACACAAACCCCTGACCTCATGAAATGTAACGCTTTCCCAAGTGCTTTGTGACCAGTTATGCTGCCACGACAACTAAGACAAAAAGGTAGGTTCTCGATATATCCATGTCCTTGTGATTTTATCAACAAAAAAACCTCATCAAAAATAGCGTCGACTTGATTTGACCTCGTGACCTCCTACCCAACAACGCTCCATGCAAAGCCAAAAATAAGCTATACTACCTTAGCATTCAAAACCAAAAGCACTCGTAGTGATATTTATCCAAGTCTTACTCATTTAGAAAAACCCAACAAAAATGGCATAGACCAGATTCGACCCTGTGATCTCCTGCCCAAAAGCACTCCACACAAAGCCACATTGCCAACTAGGCTATCCCAGAGAACAAAACCTTAGGTGCATATAGTGATATTTCTTTTTGTCAGTCTTTGCCTCGATTTTTGTTGTCCTCTCCTCTACATTTTCTTCTTGTGGTTCACATGCACGATGATGGATTTTCAATTGTGATCCTTCATTCTACTCCAAGGTATAATAATGCCATGTATATATATGCTTTCCATTTTCTTCGATTTCATTTTGAAAGGTCGACTTAATTTATTTTTAATTTTTGGCACCTTTTAATTTTTCAAACTCTTTTGTTTATAATATTTAAATTTAGAATTTAAATATTATAAATATTTATATTTTTAAAACTCTGTCCCTCTCTTGTGATATTTAAACATTTTTGTCCCAAGAAAATTTTTAAACCTTTATCCTTATTTTTGTCCAAGCAAATTTTAAACCTTTGTCCCTCTTATAATATTTAAACCTTTTTTTCCCAAGCAAATTTGAAAACCTTTATCCTTATTTTTGTCCAAGCAAATTTTAGACCTTTGTCTATATTATAATATTCTCTTTATAATATTTAAATATTATAATCCTTTTCCTGAAAAATATTTGTCTTCACTTTGAGATATACTTTACCTTGAATACTTATCCATTGTTTGCTATTCACAATAGTCCATAATCGAAACAATTGATATATTGTCCAACCTTGTAAACTTGACACTTTTGAAGAATATGTTTGCCTTGAATACCATGCACCCTTTGACATCAATTACAAGTCAATATTTCCAACAATTTATCCCTTTTTCATTGATGGCAACCCTACAAAAAAAAATTGCTAGTGCAACTGGATTCCAAATCTGCTCCCCCTCACTGAATTCTCCCCATTTGACATAAATGGCCAATGGATCCTTGGGGCTAAAAATAAGACACTTAGCACAACCTCCTCACAACCTCCTTTACTTGAGGTGATCAATTTTGATATGGGAGTAAAACTACTCCCAACATACAATGCTCTTTTTATTTTTTAAATTTTCTTTTTCCACACCTTTGTAGTCATACCATTTTGAATATTTTTAGCATACTTTTTCTTGCTTGTCTTTGGAATTTTTGAAAACTTTGTTCTACACCATTTAGCTTTATTCCTAAAATTATTGTAATTGAAACACATGATTTTTTAGTCCTTGAAAGGTGATAATGAATTGAAGTTTCTCTTGGTGAAGTCATAATCATTTTTACCATGAAACCTTCAATGTATAACTTTGTGACCAAAATGATTACTTGAGAAGCAATAACCCTAGAAGAAGTATTCATCTTGCCTTGGAGGATATGGTTGCATGATTCTTTCTTTACTTTTTCTGTTCTGGTCCCTGTTCCTTGATGGTGCAGTATTTTATTCCTCGTTGATGTTTCCACTTATCAACTCATCAGTACAAGTCTTAGATTCTTCTTCAAATACCTTCTTTGATTCTTCTATTTATTTTTAGTTTGACTCTTATTTTTTTACTTCTTGACCTTCATCAAAGCCAAGTATGATCTTCATAAATGGAGATATTTGTGTTTCAATAATATCATCCAAATATTTTTAGATTTTCCTAAATTGATATATATTATTATTAAAATTTGCATTTCCCTTCCTTATAATTCCAACTTCATGTTCTAGTCTTTCATATTATAGCTCTTTTACCTTTAACTATTCAGCCATACCTTTTTCAACTTTCCTTGCCTCTTGAACCGTAAAATCTAAGTCAATGAGATCTTGTAGAAGCTTTGCCTTTGTTTTCTCATATTATTTTACTTGAGCCTTCAATCTTACATTCTCCCTTTTCAACTCTTCAAGATCAATAACAAGTTCCTCTTCCATATCAATTGTGGATTCCTCTTCATATTATGAAACTTTCTCTTCTTATTGATCTTCAATAAAAGGGGCATATTATTTTTATTTTTCTTGGTCTTTGACAATAGGTGCATCTTCTTTCTCTTCTACTTGGTATTTGACAACAAGAGCATCTTCTTTCTCTTCTATGGCCAAAAATAGAATTTTTTATTTTTCACTATCAGAGAGACTTTCATCGTTATCACTAGAAACACTACTGCTTCTTCAACATAAAAACTTTTCTTGTGCCTTTGAAAGATCTTATCGTGCTTGCCTTGACCATGCCTTATTTTTTCTTGATATTTTTTTATTTCTATTTCGTGTATTCCTTTTCCTCTTCATTGCTACTATTTTCATCTTGTGGACAATTAGCTGCATAGTGACCAATGTTACCACAACTAAAGCATTTCATAGTCTACATATTTTTTTGTTTTCTTGGAATCTTCTTATTTCTTCTCACAAAGTAAACCTCCTCTTCACTGCTTGATTCATCACTTGATTCTCGTACTTTATCCTTTGCCTTATTTTAAGCTTTGAATGTTATCTCTCATTGGATGTTTGATATTTTTCTATCCTCGTATCATAGGCTGTGAGAATACAATGTAGCTAATACATACTTAAGATGTTGAGATCCCTCATCTCTTCTATTGTTGAAACCTTTGCATCAAATATCATAGGAAGTGATCTTAAGATATTTTGAACAATCTTAGTCTTCAATATTTTCTCCAAGTCCATGAATGATGTTGACAACCTCATCAAAACGAAGTAGATACCTAGTAATATCTTCCTCATATTTCATATTCAAGTCTTCAAACTTACTCCTGTGGGTTTGAAATTTTACCATTTTAACCTTATTATCTTCTTCATATGTTATCTGTAACTTATCCCATATTTCTTTTGCTTAAGTGCATTGCATGAATTTCACAAAATCTAATTCACATAACCCACTTAAAATTACATTCATTGCATTGGCATTATTTTTCATATGGTTTCTTACCACTTGCATCTGTAGGAGGAGTTGTAGGTGGTGTGAAACCATTCTCAATGAATTTCCATATATCATATCTATGTGCCATCAAGTAAGTTTTCATCCTCACAATCCATAGAGCATACTTAGTCCCATAAAACAATGGATCTTTATTTGATAAAAATCCTTCTTGATGTGCCATTTATATTCCTATAAGATCTTCCTTCAAGTTTTTAGGATCTTACAAAGGAAATTGCTTTGATACCAATTGAAGAACACAATATTATATTGAGAGAGGGGATAAAAAGTATAAGATAAAACTTTTACTTTTTTCCAAACCAATATCATCCAATATTATCAATTGCAATAATAAAACAATGCACAAATCACCATACACATAAGAGACATAGATTTAATGTGGTTCACCCAATGTGGGCTACATCCATGGATAAATTTTTCTCATAAATTTCTTCAACAAATTTAGTTGGAATCAATTCCCTATTACAATATTTATGGACCCCAATCCATAGGAGACACCAATCCCCTCTACTCTAGTTTATGAACCTATATCCACAGGATACATCAATCCCATATACTCTGGTTCATGGACCTATATTCACAAGATACACCAATCTCCTCTACTTTAGTCTACTCCAAATCCTAATCACAATTCTGCTCAAATTTTCTCATAAAACCTACTCAATCCTGCTCACAAACACTACTCAAACATGCTCACAAATCTGCTCAAATATGCTCACAAGCCTACTCAAAAGGCCTACTCAAATATGCTCCAAAACCTACTCAAATCTACTCACAAAATCTACTCAAATCTGCTCACAATCCTACTAAGAAGGCCTACTCAAATCTGCTCCAAAACCTACTCAAATTTACCCTCTAGATCTAATCCTAAAATTAATCATGAACAATGCACAACATTTTCTTTCAAATCTATTTTATAACCCTTGCATATTTACTCCCAATATCAATGAAAACCAATCACAAGTTTACTCACAAATTTTACCTATAATCTTTGCACATTTGCTTCCAATTTCAATCAAGACTAACACACAAGTTTACTCATAAATTTGACCTATAATATTGACACATTTATTCCCAATTTCAATCAACACTAATGCACATCAAATCAATCCTTATACGTGCAACCATATGACATAAAAATTTTTTTCCTCAAATAAATCCACCCTTGAGAAAGGAATTAAATCACCATACCTCTAAATCTACCTCAATGATGATAGTCTTCCTTTACATGTGTCTTTGCATAGCTGATAATTGAACCCCTAACCTCACAAAATGTAATGCTTTCCCAAGTGCTTTGTGACCAGTTGTGCTACCACAAAAACTAAGACCAAAAGGAAGGTTCCCAATATATATTTATGTCCTTGTGCTTTTATCAACAACAAAACCTCATTAAAAATGGCATCGACCTGATTTGACCCTATGACCTCCTACCCAGCAACGCTCCATGCAAAGACAACAACCAATTATACTACCTTAACAGTAAAAACCAAAGGTGCTTGCAGTGATATTTATCTAATTCTTTCTCATTAAAAAAAAAATGGCGTCAACCAAATTCAACCCCGTGACCTCCTACCCAGCAGCACTCCACGCAAAGCCACACTACCAACTAGGCTATCCCAAAAAATAAAACCTTAGGTGCAGAGTGATATTTCTTTTTTTCTGTCTCTACCTTGATCTTCATTGTCTTCTCCTTTGCATTTTCTTCTTGTCATTGACATGCACAATGATGGATTTTCAATTGCGATCCTTCATTCCCCTTCAAGGTTTAATAATGTCATGTATATATATATATTTTTTTTTTTTTTTTTTTTTTTTTTTTTTTTTTTTTTTTTTTTTTTTTTTTTTTTTTTTTTTTTTTTTTTTTTTTTTTTTTTTTTTTTTTTTTTTTTGCTTTCCATTTCCTTCAATTTCATTATGAAAGTTTCGATTAATTTATTTTCAATTTTTATTGCCTTTTTATTTTTCAAACTCTTTTGTTTATAATATTTAATTTTAGAATTCAAATATTATAAATATTTATATTTTAAAAACTTTATCCCTCTCTTGTGATATTTAAACCTTTTTGTCCCAAGAAACTTTTCAAACCTTTATCCTTCTTTTTGTCCAAGCAACTTTTAAACCTTTTTCCCTATTATAATATTTAAAACTTTTTGTCCCAAGCAACTTTTTAAACATTTATCCTTCTTTTTATCTAAGCAACTTTTAAAACCTTTTTCCCTCCTATAATATTCTCTTTATAATATTTAAATATTATAATCCTTTGCTTGAAAAATATTTTCCTTTGCTTTGAGATATACCTTACCTTTAATAATTGTCCATTGTTTGCAATTCACAATAGTCCATTCTTGACACAATTGATATATTGTCCAACCTTGTAGCCTTCACACCCTTGAAGAATATTTCTGCCTTGAATACCATGCACCCCTTGACATCAATGACAACTCAATATTTCAAATAAATCTCACCTATTCATCCAACCCTTAGTTGGTTTTCTCTTATAATTATTCCAAAGCTTCATAGGATAGTCACTTCCTCCATTTCTATGTTTGTTTTCTCTTGTAATCTAATAGATAGTGTTTTCATTACCTTACTAATAATCCTCTCCCATAATTTCTTATTTGTTCTATATTTTGATCTAAATATGTGTGCATTTAATTATAGCTATAACTACCACCATATGAAGCTAGGTCCTAACTTCCATGCCATTTTCATTATTTATCTTAAAATTAAATTATTTCAATTGCTCATAAAATATTTCTTGGATTCCAAAGATTTTTCAATGTTACCTCATCTGCCCCCACCAACTGATCCATATATCTTTAGCATAAGAACACCCAAAAAAATATGATTCAAGGTCTCGTCTACCTTCCCACACATAACACATTTGAAAGTCCCATAGAGGCCTCTTTTTCTCAAATTATCAAATGTCAAGCACGTTTCATAGTTAATCAACCATAAGAAATTATTGATTTTTGTCCATCCTTAATTTTTCAAATAAATATCCATCAAAGTGGTGCTAGTGCAATCTCATATCCATAGGCTACCTTGTATCCCTCCTTTTTCTTATAGATTCCCAACTTGCTTCCTATCCATCCGAGTATATCCCTCTTAGAACCATCCTAAATTGGGTGTCTTTGGATATATCTCTATAGTTTTTGCTTAGTTCCTTTATCCCCCTCACTAGCCATTCTTAGGGATGTTTCCATTGTAGTAAGTCTTGCACATGTTGATTCCATTATTCCATATAGTAAGAGGCTTTCCACCACCCTACCTTCTGGATATTTGCTTTTCAAACCTCCATATCTACGAATTTTCTTAGTAATTGGTTGTAATTGAATAAGAATGTGTTTGATAAAATGTAAGCTATATATGGTTTAGTTGAACTGATATTATATGTAATATTTTATTATTTTTATGGGAGTAACCCAACCCCATCCTGGTAATAGAAACCACAAATAACTTATTAAAAAAAGAATTAAAAAGAAAAAAAGAAAAAAGAAAACTCAAAACTATCCACTCTAAATAATCCATCATAATATCCTTCATCTTTATCAAATTGTTTATTTTGTCATAATTTTAAGTACTTTGACTTGTATTAAAATTAAAATCCATAATTATTCAATAAGTATTAAAATAATTTATTGATAAATATACCTTTGATTTACTTTATAAATAAATTTAACCATATATTTAAAATTATGTAAGAAATTTAATGTAAAATAATATGACCTGTGTTTAATATTAAATTAACAAATGCTAAATTAACTCAAAAATTAGTAAAATATATATTTTTAGCATAATATTTTAAATAATGTAAATCTATACCCCTTATCATTTTTTGTGTCTCTTATAAAATTTAAACAATTTGCACCTCATTAAAACTTTAATAACACCTTTTTGTATGTTGAAATACAATTTTTGTCTATCAAGTCACACCCTTTTGTTATATTTGGTCATGCCATTCCATATATCAGGTCACATCCTTTTGTATATTAGCTCACACCCTTTTGAATCTTATCTCACACTCTTTTGAGTCTTGGATAGCACCATTTTGTATCTTAGACGAGACCCTTTTGAATCTTAGGTTTCACTCTTTGAACTTTAAGGTTACACCCTTTGGTATATTGGGTTGCAACTTTATGTATCTCAAATTGCTTCGTTTTATTATCTAATTATGCCCTTCCATTTATTGGATCACACCCTTTCATATATTGGTTGGAAACCTTTAATATCATGATTTACACCTTTTTGAATATTTGATTTCATGGTATGAAATATTAAGATGCACCCTTTTATATCTTGGGTGATACTCTTTTATATATATAGTTGTATTTTTTAATATATTGGTGCACACCCTTGAGTATATTGTGACATACCTCTTTTTTATGTTGGATCACGTCCTTTTGTATTCAAGTTATACCTTTTTGTATCCTACATCAAAAAGTATTGACCACTAAGTTATTTACATGAAAACCAATGAAAATTAATTGAAAATATCTACTAGAATTTTTTTTGCCATAACAAAAAATTGTCTTGGCCACAAGCCAAAATAAGTAAAGGCTATAATCCCAAAAAACTCTAGTTATTGACTAATTTGAACTATGTTCAAGAGCATGGATCTAATACAACTTATAATGGATCAACGGGTCTATTACATAAAATCTATAAAGATTCAATATGTAAAATAAAATTAATAAGAAGGTGGATATGAATTTCCTCTTTAGAAAGGAGATGTATATATATCTTATCCAAGGATTATATTACAAAGAGTCATAACCCTTCATACCCACCTTATTAAATAACCCTTTAATATATTATTAATAAAGTATGATACATACGATAGTATTAGAATTTAATATAATATAAATATATTATGAGAGGATATAATAAGATAATGGCTAGGTTCACTATAATGAAATAAATATTTAATTAAATATATGATAGTATTGAAAATGAGCAATATTTATCTCTATCTAGATATAATATCCAAGTAGACATAATCATGGTATCAAAGGATCAAAGTTTTGATTAATCAACCATTTTTTCTTTGTGTTGTTTCTTCACTTTTCTAGTTCAATATTTTAAGCTGCTAAAATTACCTTTCTATTTTGATATGAAAATGACCTTAGCTTGTATGAATCATCAAGACAATAGATTCTAAATTTTTGAAATTACTAATTGAGAATGTATTTAAAGCAATGACATCAAATAATGTATGATATATTTTCTATGCTTTAAAGTGACTAAAAATAGAAGGCTTTACATCCTTCTCACCACCTACATCCTTCATATAACTATTTAGATCAACAACCCCTTAAAGATGTGAAAGAATTTTGATATTCTCACATTGGAAGGAAAATGTAATGTTTTATTAGTAAAGAAATTTAGTTAGACCAATCATACCATTATTTATTGATGAGTAAGTTTTTTAATTACAAGAAAATTATTTTTAACCTATTGAAAATTATTATTCTTATGATAAATAGTTATGAGACAATGTGACCCAATGAAAAGTAAAAGACGGGGACAAAATTTATGTTGTAAGGTTTTATTAAAGTTGTGAAAAAAGTGAGATCCATTGTTTTGATGTCATTTACCACATTGGTTGAAGCCTTCTTTGAGGCTTCATCATCTCCATTACTACAAATGCAAAATTCTTGATAGCACCATCAAAAGTCTTTGGTCGTAGATTAGAGTATTGTTGGATTCAATAATAGATAAACTATATAAATAATTAGGATCCATCATTTTGGGATTGTATTTCATTTTGGATTAAACCTTATTTGAGGCTTCATTGCCTCTATTGTTGTAGTTACAAATATCCTGGCAGTGTCATCAAAACTCTTTGGTCATGAATTCAACTTGAGTTTTATGAAAGGGGATTTTTTGGTGAAATATTTGCAATCCATATTAGAAAGCATATTTTATTTATAGATAGTCTAAAGGATCCCTTCACATTGGTTTGATTTATCTCTTATGAATTTTGAAGGTCATGGATTAATTCTTGCAATGATTAACAACTCCTTTTATTGAGAGTTTATAAGTTATTATAAGATTATATTACTATTAAAGAACACAATATAAGTGGTTATACTTCAAATTATATAACATTATCTCATTTTAACTTCTTTATCTTACTACCAAACAAAAGACTATAAAAGAGTTGCATAGGTAATTCTTGAAAACATTTAGTTTCAAGAAAATGAAGAAACTAAAATGGGGGGTATACAGAAAGATCATGAAGATTAGCAATCTAAGTGGTTCTTTTAGTTTTTGCATCGGATCTAAAATATTGAAAATTAAAATAACTACAACTGATTTAAATTAAACAAAGTGTAAAATCCATGTGTTCACCAAGAAAGACCAGATAATTTTTCATAGGGAAATTGGTGTAAGAGGTTTCAAATTTTGTAGAACTATATTTTGGGTTTTTTGTTGTAGAATTTTTTGTGTAAATACCAACTAAAATTTGCACCATGCTTACTCATTATTCTTAGTTTTCACTAACAAATTTTAGGTTAAAAACTAAACTAGATCAACAAACCCAAGCTCCAGAGCCTTATTCTACCACAAAAGCTAGTTTGGTTCTTATTCTTGGTGCTTAGTAAGCACCTACATTAGGCTAATAACCTCTTATAGGATTGGGTGCAAGTATTCACCACTTAAGTAGAGGAAGTGCTTGGGAAATTTTCCTTAGAACTCATTTTAAGGAGTACCATAAGAACTCAAGAGTAACTAGTTCAATTGTTTTGCTAGTAAAAAAGGTCAACGACCCCACACCCAATTCATAGTGGTCACTCAAAGAGTATATAAAAAGAACTATTATTTAGAGGTAAACCCATGGCTAGATTATTAGTAGTTATTCCCTAGATAAATATTATTGGTAATAAGAGAATGGTACTCGTTTGGACAACCTTTATGGTTAGTGAGATTTAACCATAATATGATAGAAAACCATAGTCCAAAAAAGTGTCAGTCGATCAATTAAAACTTCATGATGAGAATTGAGATATGAAATGAAATGTTGAAGATGATGAATGCATTATAGGAAGTGCGATTATGATACAATGATAAATGTGGGGTGTATGGAAACATAGTTGGAGTTACAAAATTGGATTAGTGTGTGGTTCAAGCTTCTACAACATAGGAGAAGAACCCTAAGTGACAACATGAGAGTAGTAAGCTGGAGAAGTACAGTTAAACATGGGTAGAGAGATTGAAAGGTAAGTAAAGTGGGGAGGAAAAAAAGGAATAAATGCTACTTATCACCTCTAAAACAAATGAGGAAGACATATTTTTTAATATTCCTAACAAATTCTATGAAATATCATAAATTAGATTTAATCAAACTCTTATAGAAAATTTCATAGCATCAATACCAACATGAGAGCATATTAAGAAGTGCACAACTTAGCACTATAAAGTTAAATATAATGTAGAATTATCCTTTCTACCCGAAGGTCTTTTTCATTTTTCTTTTAACAATGAAGAAGACTACCAAATATCTCTTCTATAATCCCATGGTTCATGGGTAGATCTAACATTTATCTCAATAAGTGGGCTTATAGATTCAACCCTAACACAAAAGGAATATAAGTGGCCCTAGTATAGGTAAGGCTAACTAGTTTGACTCTATAATTCTAGGAGGAGGAAGTATTTGAAGTTATAACAAGCTTCTTTGGGCACTTTCTCATAGTGGATTATGTCACTAAAGAAAGAAAAAGAGTATTTTTTTCTAGGATTTATGTTATGGTTGAATTAGGACAAGCACTTCCAAAGGAGATCAACCTTGTGTCAAGATGTGGAGTATGGAATAAAAGCATAATTAATTAAAATTAACCCTTTAGTTTTATAATCTATACAAAATTAGGTCATCTAGCAAGGAACTACCCAAACAGACAAAGAGGGATTGAAAGAAAAATCCCTACCAAGCATGAGGATAGGAAAAGGGTTTGATATGGAAAAAAGGAATAAATATTTGATGATAAGGGTAAATATTTTAATAAGAAGCAAGTTGACGAGAGGAGGGAGATATAACTTTATAATGAAGAAGTAACGAAAGATGGTATTAGTGAAGAGGAAATGAAGATGAACAAAGATAAAATAGTGATTCTAGTAGAGGAACCTCATACCATAGAAAGCCATGATATTCTAAAAAGGTCAACCTATTTATTACAATGAGATAATGGGAATAACAAGGAGGAAGAGATGATGGATCAAATGGAGAGAAAGAAATATTGGAGGAGATGGAGGCTCATGGAGATTCATATTTTGAAGTTGTCATGTACAACCAATCAAGAAAAAGTGAATGAAGGATATTCTAGAAAGGTACCAAATCTAAGGATGAAAATGACTGATAATAAGCAATTGCATTTAGGAGTAGATGAGGGAAAGAACATGAGTAGGCCATCATTGAAGGAAAAATACTTAAATAGAATAAAAAGGATTTGAAAAATGAGAAGCAAACAACCATAGTCTTGAGTTGGAAGAAGCATATTACAATAAGTAAAACATGAAAACCATATCACAAAATGTTAGGGGAATGAATTTCCTTAACAAATATAGATTTATGAGATCCATGTTGAAGGACCATAAACCAGAGATCATATTATTGTATGAAATAAAATTATGTTATGCAAGGTGGGAAAGCATATATAGTGGAATATAGAAAAAGGGTAAGAGGTGTTATGAGGGAGCCAAAAGAGCTTGAAGAGACTTTTTAACTATGTGGTATTCTAACCTCTATGAGGAAGAAGTCATCTCTCAAAGTGTAAATTAATTGTCGATTATATTCTTGGTAAATTCTTCTAATTTATAAAGGGGTTATAAAAATAGCTAGAAAAAATAGGATAATAGGTCAAGGGGTTATAATGGATGGTGATATGGGTCTTCAACACTCCATTAAGAATAGGTGAGAGGAATAAAGGTTCCTAGGATTTCATTAAGATTATGGAAGACCTTATCAAGTTCATATCAACATCAAATCTCTATGATGTTGATTTGAGAAGCGATGCATTCACATGGAATAATAGGAGTCTAGGGGAAGACTTGGTCCAGGTGAGGTTGGATAGGGTTTTGCAATTCCTATAGTGATTTTAGAAAAATTATGAGTATAGTTTGAAACCACTACCAAGAACAAGGTTAGACCATAACCCTCATATATTTTGGTGTAGTCTAGTGGAAAGTAAGAGAAATAGCCCCTTTAAGTTTGAATTCATGTGGTTATATCACCCAAGCATTTATGAGGAAATGGAAACATGGTGGATGCATATAATCAAAATATCTAAGATGTATGTGGTTTCTAGATAATTAAAACATGTGAATATAGAATTTAGAAGGTGGAACAAGGAGATATTTGACAACAACTTCAAGTAAAAGGAGAGAGTAATGTAGAAATTGAGTCAAATTAAAGAGGAAATAAGTAAAATAGGATGGACCAAAGTTTTTTTAATAGAGAAAATGTTATCCAAGCATAATTGCACACAACCATGGGAAGGGAGGAGACATATTGTAGATTAAATTCAAGAAAAAAATGACTAATAAAAGGAGATAGAAACACAATATTATTTCATGTCTCTACTGTAAAATATAAAAAAGCAACAAGAATATCTAAAATCTAGAAAAGTATGGAGCAGTAATAAGAGAGGAAGGTCAAATTAGACAAGGGGTGTGGACTTGTTCATATTATTGTTAACAAAGAATAGGGATGATTATCATGAAGCTATGGATAAATTAATTCAACATTTCCTTAGGATTCTAATTAGAGACATGAATGTAAGACTTGTCAAAGAGGTGAGTGAGGAGGAGGTTAGGGAAGCAATCGTCTCATTAGGAAATGATAAATATCCAAGACCTAATAGATTTCAAGTGGTTTTTTTCAAGCCTTCTGGAACATAGTGAGAGAGGATGTAGTAGTAGAAGTAGGAGAGTGACACCATTTAGAAAAAGTGCAAAAATAATACAATAATAATTTCCTAATGCTTATTCCAAAGAAGCCAAGATAGAAAGGATTTAAAGACATTAGTTCAATTAGTCTAAGTAATGCCATTTATGAGATAATTTTATAAGTGATTGTACTAAGACTAAATTCTCCTCTCCTAGAGATCATTATAGAGCAATAAGGGGGATTTGTGAGAGGTAGGAAAAATTTGGGTGGAGTGATTAGACTTCATGAGACCATGCATTTATTTCACTTTAGTAAAATGTAGGGAATGGTGTTAAATATTAACATGAATAAATCCTATGACGAGATCTCATGGCACTTCCTAGATAGAGTACTAAAAAAATTTGGATTCAATAAATGCTAGAGAAGATTGATGAATAATTGCTATGGAGTACCTTAGTTCTTAATTCTAATGAATAATTATTTAGTTGAAATATTTATAAGCAACAAAGGTTTAATGCATGGAGATCCTCTATCACCATATCTCTTTGTAATTATATCAAAAGCATTGGGAATATGCATAGCACCAAAAAATTAGGTGGGAGATTTAAGGGGGTTCAAACCATTTGTATCCACATAAGGTATTACTCCAACAATTTATGGATGACACAATTTTGTTAGAGAGACCCTCTATAGCTAAGGCAAATGAACTAAGGAGAATACTAAATCTCTATGAAAAATCAACCCCACAAATGATAAACATGAACAAGAGTAAGGTACTTTTTAAAACACATATGATAATCATTAGAGATGAATAGCAATGGAGCTTGGGTGTAGTTTTTCAACTCTCCCTTGTGTTTAATTGGGTATGCCAATGTTCACTGGAACATGAACAAATAAAATGTGGAATGTGTTGATTAAAAAGATAAAAAGTAAATTAGCTATATGGAAGGAAAATTTACTAATTTAGATAGGTAATCTACAACTTCTCAAGGGTACCCTCTAAGCACTCACTATATATTTGTTATTAGTATTTTAGATCTCATTCAAAGTATCGAATACAATAGAAAGTATTCAAAAAATCACTATTATTAAGAACATAGGAGAGGAGTAGAATTTCACTTATAGCTTAGGAGAAAGTATGGAAGGATAAATCACTTAGAGGACTTGGGTTTTTAAGAATAAAACATAAGAACAAGGTTTTGGAAATAAATATGAGATGGAGGTTACCGAAGGATTGACATGCTATATGGGAAAGAATTCTAAGAGATAAAAATATTGACAACTAAGAGGTGAGAAATTTTTTTACCACACCATATCCTTCTCAAGGATCTTCATTATGGAACCACATAGTGAAGGGTAGAGAGACTCTATGGAAAGGTATGTAATGGAAGGAAGTGAATGGTAGTTCTATCCACTTTTGGAAAGATGCATGGTCAGAGAAATACCCTTTAGTGAATTATGAGGTGTTAGTAAGTATCAAGATAGAGATATAATACAATTATGGGAAAAATGTGAGCGATTATTTGGAAATAGGAGAGGTGATATCGAAGGAGCTAAAAATACATAATTAGTATGAGGACAAGATCCAAAAAATAACAACTAAATTAAGAGCATATTATGTAAGCCCCAATTTGGCTAAGGATACAATAGTATTGGGAGCTACTCAAGAAGGGTTGTTCACTATTAAATTAGTCTATGATCTATCACATGTAGATCTTGAGGAGGGACTTCAATGAGAATTATTATGGAAAAGGAAGTCCATTATAAAGTTGGCAATTTTTCTTTGGATAATAACCCAAAACAAGATATTAACAATAGATAACCTTCACAAAAGGGGTTTCCAACTCCCTAATAGATGATACCTTTGTGAAAATCATAAGGAATCAGTGAATAATATATTGTTAGAATGTAATTACTCCTTAAAATATAGTATGATATAATGGATAAGATGAGGGTGGTGTGGGTGATCCCAATAACATAGAAGGATGGATAGAACAATGGGATAAGCCTTTTAAAGGTCTAAGTCTAAATAAAATTTAGAATTTCATTCTCTTTCATTGTGCATGGGGAGTTTGGATAGAGAGAAATAGAAGGATTTTTAAAGAGGAGAAATAATCTAAAACTAGGAATAGAGAACACATAATAGTGTCCATAATTGATAACCTTAAAGTATTGAAAGTGCATGAGAGTAAAGAGTTATAATAGGAAGCTAAAGTAAGTGCAAATTGGAACCTAAGTCTAGTTGAGTGGAAAGTGAATCCCCAAGGAAATTTGAGGAGCTTGACCATGTGGTAACCACCAATACAAGCATGGATGAAACAAAATTTTGATAGAGCTTCTAAAAGAAATGTAGGAAAATCTAAAGGAGAATCGGTGTTAAGGGATGGCTAGGGAATGATGATTAGAGCTATGAGTGAATACTTGGGCATAATGACTAGTCATCAAGCTAAAGATAGAGTAGTGTTGATAGGAGTAAATATGGTAAAAAACTTGGGAGATAAGAGATCAATAATTGAGGGAGACTCATTGAATATTATTAATTGCTTTAACAAAAAGTTAATGGACATTCGGATATAAGTAGACATAGTAATATATACACTAATATAACTAAAAGTATTGGATGGATTTCAAATGGTACATACCTATAGAGAAGGAAATGGATGGTCGATTGGATAGTCAACATGGGTGCTATTAGAGAGGAAGGTAAAATATGGATACTACTAGATAGTATACATCAAGATGTCCTCCATCTAATGAGAAAGGAAGAAGTGCATTTTAAAATTTAAGCTAAGGGGTGAAAGTTCCTAGGTTTAGAATATCCATAGTGAACTTGTGGAATTGTATGCAGTGGGGCCATTTCATTTTTAGAGCATTGGAATTTATTAGTGTGTAGCTATAATATTTATAATGGACTTGATGAAGGTTACCTTTTAGATCACCTGCATATGTTGATGGATCCATCTTCTAGAGTTTTGCAGATTTATTTGCTGAGGGCTCCTTTTTTAAAGAACTAGGGAATTTTTTTGAGCTTCATCATCCCCTACAAAAGGTTCCAAATTTAGAATTATTGTTCACTTGCACAATGAGGGACTCATTTTCTAGTGAACTTGTGGCTTTTGGAAGGTATAATGAGGTCCCGAGAGAGAAGGGATCCATTTTGTAAGGATTTATGGATTTTTGCGTAGGGATCCATTTTCTAAATATCTATGGACTTATCTATCGAGGGTTCAATATTTTGGAGCTTATGAATGTAATGATATTGGAGTATGATGCATGTTTATTCACCAAGAATAAATTGGAGACCTATTATAATAAACTTACTAAATTTTTGGGAGTCTTGATGTAGCTAGAATAAAAGAAATAATAGATGTGGTAAGTTATTATAAAAAGGTATAAGAAGATTTATAAAAGGATTCAATCCATTTCAAAAACAATGATTTTACTCTATTAAAAAAAAATTATGAATAGGGACATTGTTCAATAGTTAACATGTATGATGATTGTTATATATGGTGGATAACTATTATAGAAAAAATATTAATTTATTAAATAATATAGTAATGCATTTTAAAATTTATTTTCAATTTTTTTTCCAAGGATATTGAGAAGCAACAAATCCTCAAGTATCAAAGTGACCTAAATATAATGATATATCTTATTACATGTAATAACACTACTTGGATACCCTCGGTTATGAATATATCTTGCTTTAAACGTTATAATATTTTATTCAAGATTAAATAAAAATTTAATAGTAAGAAAAAAAAATCTAATTTATATAATAAGAATCATTACTATGAAAGTATAATATAGGTAATAAGTAGAAAAAGGAAGGCCACACATAGAAGTAGTAGAATAAAAGAAGGCCAAATATATAAAATAAGAAAACAAATATTAAAGTATTAGCCTAATAAATGGTGTATTTATCACCACACCAATGAATACACTAATGATAAGTTTTATCCTACACAATATTTAATGGGCATGACATAGTGCTCAACCCTTCAACACTAAAATATTGACATGTAGTGGATAAGAAATGTCATGAAATATGATCACAATGTACTTACCAAGATGTGCAAAGTACTCCATAAAAACAACCAAAATATCATAAAGCAAAAAAAATTATTTCATTATCAATAAGAAACATACAAGATATTAAATGTATCTCCTTATAGCTTGTACATCAATTAGTTACATTAGTGTAGAGTGATAAAAATGATAAATATACAATTTGATGATCAATTTCTAACATAGAAAAATACAATTTCCTCCATGATAATGGGAATTTAGGTAACCTAACAACAAAAATAATCTAACTTGTAAGAGAAATTGATGACCTATTTATATCATAAATTTTATTGTCAATTCATTTTTTAATTAATTATTTGTTCCCTCTACATGCACCCCATATGCATTAGATGTTACTTTTATAAAAAAGAAGAAATTAGGGTGCAAATTAAAGACTTAATTTTAAAAAGGGTATTTTAGGAGACGTTGGAATTTTGTAAAAAAAATCACGCCACGCAAAATTCACTCACATGCATTCACATGCATTAACCACACATTAAAGTGAAAAAATAAGTGAAAAAATAGTATGAGAAAATATAACATCTAACATAAAAAGTCAAATTCAAATTCAATAAGAAAACAATAGTTTTTTAAGATCATAGTATCATTTTAATGTTTGTATCAAAATAAAAATGTTTTTACAAACTAATTAAAAATTAAAAATTAAAAATTACATTAATGTTAATGAATATTTTGAATTAAAAATATATATAATTGTCATTCAATTCTATATAATATTAATACAACATAAAAATAATATAATATAAAAAAATATAAAACAACCAATTATATTCAATATTTTTTACCATCTTATAAATGTGATAATATTATTTGAACATTACATTAAAAAGGATTATTAGTTGTGCAAATACTATTACTATTTCTTTTGATAGTAACTTGATAGAATTAACTATAATGGTTTAACAATGTTTATTGTCATTGTGAAAAAAACAAAACTTTCAATTAAACTAAAATAAAACTATTCAAACATACTAGCATACGTTATATTTGAATACCTATTTTAAAAAAATTAAAAATTTTAATTAGCTTATAATCTGTATACTTGATGTTTTATAACTTCGAATATAAAGAAAACCAATAATAAAACAACCTTTGCAATTTTATTTCTTTTATTTTATTAAATTTGTTTTCAATGAAATTTTTAACATGATTTAAAGACTGCAATGTGATTTAACGGTCGGTAACTTTCCTCACATTTTTTTTTTTTTTTGTTTAACCAGTGCAAAATTAAACTTTTATAATTAAATTATGTTAAGGGAAACAAAAGTTATTTGGTAGAGTTTTTTTTTATAAAATTATATATATTTGTGGGTCACATGGGAGTGTTGGTCACAATTGTGTTATTTTTAGTAACTGATAAAAAGCACTATTTTTAGTAATTAACAAGTGCAAGGTTCAAACTACATGGGCTGCTTCCACCAAACCTATTGGGGGCAGGGTTCAAACTACATGGGCCGCTTCCACCAAACCACATAACCAACTTTTTTTTAGTAATTCACCAAACTTAATGGGGGCAGGGTTCAAAGGAAAGAACCTCACTATTTTTAATAATTGACAAGCCCAGGTTCAAATCACATGGCCGGCTTCTACAAAATCTATTGGGCTTCATTATTTTTAGCCGAACATGAAGTAAACCATGATCCTCATTGTCATTTGTACCATCATAATGAATCTGACGTACACTACTAACCTAAGTATCCTCTGACCAAACAATCACCTACCAATCTATAGCATTCCTAAACTTGCATAGAATCTCCTAGATTTCGTAAGGTGTAGATTGGTTCTAATAATGTCACGTTTGCAAATATGTGATAAGGTTCACGTCAATTTTTATTCTCTTTATGTCCCATCGGGTCAACAGGCGACCTGGAACCTCTAATAATTTAACTTAAATCACTGTTCTCGCCTTTGCCCTAAAAGATAGAACTCCTGAAAGAGCGGACCCATGTCCGCCATGTTTGTATGTATTGAATCATATATATATATTAATATTATGTTAAATTCTATTCACTGAACAGAGTTCTGCTTTCCAACTACGTCCGAATCTGTGTGTAAGAAACCGGTTTTGTTTTCCACGAACTGTAACCGGTAAACAGCTTATTGTATCTGGTATGGTAGTATAGTATAAGTAATTGGTCGGTCTTCGTGTGAAATTTAATAAATTTAATGTTAAGAAGGTGTCTGCAATGGCCTCGTTTGCGGCTTAAAATCATGTGATACGGTTCAGAAGAAGACGATAAGACGTGATGTTGGTTCGTCTCAACCAGATTAGATCATAATTATCTTCATTCTGATGAGGTCGAGCCGAACCAATGTCACTTCTTATCTCATTCTTCGATCTGTGAACATTGAATTTCTCGCACCATACAGATCCATTGCTTTCTTTGTTTGTTGTTTGAAGGCTACAAAATTGTATTGATTATTACTGGGTTACTGATGATTTGATTCTCTGTGGTTGTAGTTGAAATTTGATTTCGGCTTTTACAGTTACAATTTTTTTTTTTTTTAAGTTTTCCTATGTAACTTAAATTTTAATGAAGTGATATTATGTGGTTGAAAGGAGCCCACAAATCGATGAGCTTGAACGGGGATATAAAATGTTCAGGTCATGATTTCGCAGAACTACTACCGCAAAAGATTGTGATGCATTTTTAGCTCTTG
This sequence comes from Wollemia nobilis, assembly GCA_028583015.1. Lineage (NCBI taxonomy): Eukaryota > Viridiplantae > Streptophyta > Pinopsida > Araucariales > Araucariaceae > Wollemia > Wollemia nobilis. Next base: position 24,858 of record JAQPPZ010007578.1, on the reverse strand, counting down.
TTGCAAATAATATCTTTGAAGCATCAAGGCTATAAGAGAAAGAAAAATCCAAATGTAGCTAAAAGATTTTCCTTTTTGTCCAGAAAATAAAACAAAAAAGTATTCGAGCAAAACTCCATGTATACAGCCAGTCTGTAGCCCAAGTGACCATTTTGAAAAACCATAACCTATTTCTACGAATCACTAGAAACAACTTTATATATAGAAATTAGTGACTGGTTTTATCTAATATCAACACAAATTTCTTAACGTTTATTCATTGTGTAAAGGTGAGGAGGCTCGTGTAGCAGATCCGGCCAGAACCATTTTGTCTGATGGACTGTCCCAAATAAAAAGAGACCGCTTCGGATTCAATTTTAGGTATGTTGCATTCAATGTTTGTATATTTTTTCTTTTGAAAATATACATTGAAGGTTTAAACATTCTTTGAAAAAGAAATTAACATCAACGCCATGAAAAGATAAACATGGCACCTCTTGTTTGTCGAAGTTTTTCTCTTTATTTCTCCGTCAAGACTCCGCCCATGAACATATTTCTAGTATTTGCATTTGCTTTTAGTTATGCAAATTGTTTGCAAACATTACAAAGAACGCAAAACAGAAATGCCTTCACAAAATTGCTATGTGCTATTCCTAAATTTTGCCTTCACAAATTTGCTCTGTGCTATTCCTAATTTTTTTTGTCACCAACCTGATAAATGGGTGGGTAACTGGAACAATACAGCACATGTCCTACCTTCTCTGAGAGAGGGGTTAATAGATAAAGAGAGAGAATTAGAGAGGGGTTCAAATGTATTATGATCAACAAAAATAATTTTAATGTGAATCTATCCGTCCGTATTTTTCCATGTTTCGTTGTGGAGATTCATCTTTACGTTTAACTGTCACTGTTCTTTTATACGTTAGTTTATATAAATCGCGTTGAAAAAGCGAGCATTATAGTGGGTCAAAATTTAATGAAGTTTTGTTATGTCTGCAACGAAAAAGCCTGCTAATTTCAATCAAAAGGAATAGAGAGAGATGCGCTAACGCGCTGACATTGATTTCCCAATAACATGAGGATTTAATTCCTCTCTCAACCAGGTAAGTTATAGGAAGAATTCTCTACGCCTTTTCTTTTGGAATTTCTTATGGTATTATGAGATGAAAGCTGGGATAATCATCTTTCGGTTAAAACTTAAGAACGGGAGAAGAGACCTAATCAATTTTCTCGCATGGAAAATAAAAACGCATTGAGGAAAAGAATCCTTGAAGTTGTCTTTTCTAAATTGTACCTAAAAAGAACCAATAGTAAAGATTATCTTGGCTTTATTCACGCTGATTGATTGAATATATATGCGTTGTAAACTTGGATTAACCTCGTTGTTGAATCTAGGACAACTGTCGAACTATTAGATCTAAGGAGCAAAAACTAGGTGTACAAAAAGAAATAAAACAAAGAGGATAAGGAAAAAAATTCAAATTGTGCAAATAATATTAGCAAGTTTTAAGCTTAAAGTCAGACCCCTCTTCAATAGTTTTGAAACGCAAGAGGTGTCGCTTACATTGAGAACATAGAGAATTTCAAAGGATGACAGCTCAAAGAGTTTTCTGTTTAAACGCACTTCTCTGGAAAGTTGAAAGGATAAGTTTAATGTTATTTAGACATAGAGTCCATCTAGTTATCTTTTCCATAGCATATGGACCGTAGTTTGTAGTGCGTAGCATTGTAGCTGGTGGTGTGCCCATCATCGTCACATGTTTTTAAATGGGTTCAGATGCACCTCCAATAGAAAATTTTATCTTAAAACGAAGAGCTGCTAAGAACAGTGTTGGTGGGTACGCCTTATAACTTGTTTAGACAATTTCACGTTTCCGTTTGCTAACAAGTCTTCATCTTTTCCTGATATATTTGTAAAATTTGAATGTTCTCATTCCAAACGTTGGTTTTTAAATTAAATTTAAAAAAAAATATAACTTTAACAAGGGAAGAAATAAATCAAATGTTCTCATTCCAAATGTTGGTTTTAAAATTAAATTAAAAAATAAAAATAAATCAAACATAATTTTAATAGAAAAGAGCAAATAAATCATTATTAATAAATTTATTTATTAATTTAATTGTTTGATTACAATATAATATTTTTCGATACATTTTCATAATTTGAATGATTTGTTCTCTATATAATCTAATCTAACTATGGATGATTCTTAGATGATCCACTAAGTATTTGATGGATGATGCATCTAATTGAGGATGAATAGGTAGATGTTGAATACAAGAATATATAAACTCATTACAATGGATTTTCAAAACTAATAGATCAAGCTTTTTATTTTTTAATTTATTATGTCATGTTTATTTTTACTTTTATATTTTTTTAACTTTTTTTTTTTTTAAGAAAATTACTTTCTTGTGCTTTTTAACATTAAACATTAATTTTTATAGCATTTTCCCCTTAATGTTTAATGTTCCAATCTTTAATTTCTTGAACAAACATTCCTTTCAACTTTATTGCACATAAAACTGCATTGCAGTGCATTCGCATTCAAATATTTTCTAGCATCCTACTTGTGACTTTATTTTCTTCTTCAACATGAGTTTGATCCCATGACTCAATTAGAACTGTTATTATGGTAACTTTTTCATCCTACCGGATTGTGTGGATAACTAGTAGAGGAGATCACTACTTACAAGGTTTGCTATGTTATTTTTTGTTTCTACATCAAATATTTATTTTTCTTCTCTCATGTGTAAGACCTTGCTTCTACCATATACAACCATCATCTAATGGTTCTCATCACTCCCCCTTTCTCCTTAGGGGATATAGTTGTTGTTGCACTTTCTCTTCTAGCCCTTCTCCTACTCCTCATTAGGGTTATGGATAGCGGCTATATAGCCAAATTGGCTAAAATTAGGATTTTCAAAATTTAGAATTGGTCAATATTTGGGACCTTTGACCACGACCTATCAGTCAAAAAACTTTTGGGTGCAATTTTTTTTTTTGGGGTTGATTCACCTCAACTTTATTATAATTTGATCATTTTAAGTTTAAATTTCCAACATTACCTTTAATAATAGTGAACCTTCTACATGCCTTTCGACACTATTTGCTTGAATTTCAAAATAGATTCATCAAATTTTTATAAATACATTTTGGGGCTGAGCCCTTACGTATAACCCTACTCCTCATGTTTTTCTTTAGCATACCATTCTAAAAGTATGGACTAGCTAAGACTCAAATATAAGATCTCCATCCATTTAGGTTGATCTAACAATAAACTTGTGGCTCCTCTGCTAACTAGCCTATGATTCAGATGTAGGATTGCTTCTACATATTGCTACAACATCACTCTAAGCCATTCGATGAGTGCTTAGGGATCCTAGCTTCAACACTAGACCTGATACCAAATTGTCAATACCAGATATTCTATAGTTTTTTTGCATTAATGTTAAAAAATAATTCTCCCATTTAAACAAAGGACTCTAAAACTAAGTAAAATTTAAATTATTAATGCTAGCAACCATATTAAACAATTTTTACTACTATATTTTGCTCCCTTCATAATTTTAGCTCTAAAATTCTATAAAACATGACCTCTCATAAATGGATGTGCCTAGGTTTAGATTCAACAAGCTCTACTAAAGAAATGTGAACCTCTATCCTCATAGATAAACCTTGCTCTAATACCTAATGCTAGCTATAAAATGTATGTAGGACAGAAAAGAGAAGACACAAATTGTTACTACAATACATTAAATTTTATTCATTATTCCAATTTATTGATTGTTGTATTATAATACAATATTCTTCAATACATCTTGATATTTCAAATGACTACTCCTCTTGTTTCTTGATTCTACTACACCACTATGAAATCTATAATTGCTACTCTATATAATCTAATCTAGCTATGGTATATGCATAGGTTAGATGATCTGCCATAGTATGGAGGGATAGATGGATATATCAAATGAATACAAGAACATATATACTAGTTACAAATAAATTTTCTAAACTAATAGATTATATGCTCGTTTTTTTTAATTTTAATTTTTGTATTTTATTGAACTTATACCCTTCTTCATTATTTGGTTTTCCTTTTAACCTTACTTTTTCTAACATTATCCTTAATTCTTAATGTTGCAATCTTTAATTTCTTGAACAAAACTTTCTCTTCAAATTGATATTAGAGATACACCTACACTACCATGCATTCACATTCAAATATTTTGAACATCTTACTAGTGACTTTATTTTCTTCTTCAACATGGATTTGATCTCATGGCTCAATAAAAAGTGTCCTTATGATAACGTTCTCATCCTTCTAGACTATATGGATAACAAATTGTTGCAATTATCATGTGTAATAGAGTAGATCATTGCTTGTGAGGTTCACTTTGTTGTTTCTACAACAAAAATCTATGTTTCTTCTCTCATGTGTGAGACCTTGCCAATGATTCTCATCACTCTCTTTATCCTTTGGGGATACTACTACTAATATTACCCTTTCTCTTATAGGGCTTCTCTTATTACTCCTATATTTTTTTCATCTCTCATACCATGCTAAAAGTATGGATTGGCTAGGAATCAAAACTAAGACCTCCACAAATTGAGGTTGCTCTACTAATAAGCTTTTGACTCCTCCTTGAATCAACCAATGATTTATATGTAGAATTTCTTCTACTTATTGCTCCAACATCATCCTAAGCCACTCCATGAGTGCTTAGAGATCCTAGCTTCAACACTAGGCTTAATGTCAAATTGATAGAATCAAATATTTTTAAGTTTTTCTTTTGAATCAATGCTGCAAAAAAACATATTTATCCCACTTAAATGAAGTACTTTAAGACTAATTAAGATTTAAATTGGTGTTGCTAGTAACTATCTTAAACTACTATTGCTACTAGATTTTGTTCTCTTCAAAATTTTTACTTCTATAAAGCATTACCAACCACAAATGGATGCACTCAAGTTTAGATCAAACAACCTCTGCTCAAGAAATACGAACCTCTCTCTTCATAAAAAAAATTCTCTTTTAGGAAATTTAAAAATTGAGTGCTCTAATACCAAGTGTTGATTTACCAAAAAAATATGCATAATTGAAAAGAGAATTGCTACTATATTATATTGAATTTTATTGATTGATTCAATTGCTTGATTACAATACAATATTTCTCGATATATCTAGCTTATCCCCTTATTTGTTGATAATATTGCTTGACTATTAAATTTATAATCACTACTCCATATAATCTAATCCAACAATGTAGGATATATAAGTTGAATAATCCACCCAAGTAAGGATGGATAAATATATCAACTAATATTGAATACAACAATGTATATAATTATTACGAGTAATTTTTCTAAACTAATAAATTATGCTTTTTTATCTTTAGATTTATATTTTTATGCTGCACTCGCTCTTTTTATTTTGCCACTATCTTTTCATAGCACTATTACTTTTCTAAATTTTTAGGTTTATTTTATTTTTCCTTATAAAAAACGCTCCCTTGCACTTTTCAAGTTAGACATTACTTTCTCCATGGAACGAATGATGTACTAGTATTAGAGGCTGACTATGGAATTGACAAGAGAGGTGAAGCTACTTAGATCATCAACAAGCCACGGGATACTGATTTTATTGGATCAGGCCTTAGAGGTAGTCCAATGGTACACGACTTTCTGACATTTTTGTTAGAGTTAAATGCATATGATCTTTCCCTAACGCAGATTAAGTAGGTGTCTTGGAGGTTGGTAATGATAACATTGAATCTGAGCGACCTATTATGAGTAGTTTCATCAGTTCGATCGTTCTCACACACTTCAGTTTGGTCGTGCATATGTAAATGTATGATGGCACTTACTGTTTCCTAGATTCACCGCTTTCGAACTTAATGACCATCCCCTTTACTTGCATTATTTATTTAAAGAAAAAAAATTCTTGTGCCAATCAATGCTAGGGAAGACTAAGCAATCATATTAGGGTATGTTATAAATGCTTAAGAAGAGACTATTTATATTTAGTGGCAGATCTACATTGGTCAATGTAATAAGGAAGACTTTTAGACAGAACTTTCATGCTTCAAAGAATGTCTCCGTCCATAAGAATAATTTTGTGCACTGTTATACAGTCTGAATTACACATTCATCCACTTTGGTTAAACACAGTAAGGTCTTATTTTCATTTGGAGTTTCCCTTTCGGTTTCCCATATATATTATGACTTCGATTTTTCAATTATATAAGTTTATTTGGTTAGATATTTTTCAATTATATAAATTTATTTTGTTAGATATTTTTAATGTTTTATATGTTTTCTTAAGGTACATTTTATAAAAATAAAAAATAAATAAATAAAGAAGACAGATTTCAAAGTATTTATAGTATTATAATTTATTAATCCTCGGATTGATAGTCACTTGCCTGATCATGCATTTATAAAGAAAGACTTAAGTTTAAACCTTGGGAGCATGTTTATTTGTACTAGTCTGTTCTGAATCCCCTGATTGCACTCCAAATCCAGGACTATTAGAGTACACCCACAAATATAAGAGTACGAATTCCAAATACAATAACTAGGTTGGACTATGAGAGTACACCCACAACTATGAGAATATGAATCCCAAATATAATAACTAGGTGGTATAAACTTATTGAAAGCAGTCTTTATACTTGATAGTTATTAAAAAATAGCATGAATGTAACCAACTTCCTATATATTTAAAAAAATATTGCAATTTATTCATAATTTAATTAATCATCTTTCTAGTTTCCTTGGCATGCCATCTACTTCCTACAAAAGCATTATTTTACTATATAATTAGAGATGACAACTATAAAAAATTCAGTGAGCATACTTTGACATTTCCTATCCAAGCATTCAAGACAAAAAAAATTATGTTAGTACTTTTACCAAGTTTTTAAATATAAAAATAATTCACATAGTAACATACAAAAAACATTGATCTTATGGTTTGAATATTTTATTTTATTTTATTAAAAAAAAATTCTTATATTAATACAGAAAAATCAAAATACAAGGCATCACAATAAATTATAAAAATCTGCTCGAAGACATCCAACCATCTGACTTATCCTCGTGAGAAAAGCACTCTTTGAGATCTTTGATTATAAGCCTCTTAAAGGCTTTACATTGGAACTAAATATCAATAACAGCATTGGATACAATCCCAGAAGTAGGAATAACTTCATCTCAAAAAACTAAATTACATCTCACCTTCCAAATAGCATACAAATTCGTTGCTCTGATAATAGTCCACACCCCCCTAAGATGTTGAGGGTAGCCAAAGGCATCTCCCAAGAGAACCAATTTCCAACTCCACCTATCACCTAAGATAGGATAATAGGTCCACTTCAATCTTTTCCAAACATTCCTTGCTACACTACAATCCCAAAAGATATGTTTAACTATTTCTTTTCTACCATAACTATCGTAGAGGTCTGAGATATTCATCCACATTTCCAACCTTGTCTTGCAATGGATACCTTGGAAAATAAGCATCCAAAGAAAAACCTTGAGCTGAGCAGATAATTTGAATTTTCAAACCTACTTTAGCCTCTTCTTCCACTTCTTCTCTAGATAGACAATGTGTCAGCGTCTATTTAACAGGATATGCAAATAAGTCTTATGCAATAGATTTTTGTAAATCTTAGTGAATTTGTAAGAAATGATGCTACACTAAAAGTTCCACCTCCAGTCACGCAAATAGGACCAGGTAAACCATCATTTAACTTATATTGTTGTTCAGAGGGAAGAATAAAATGAATCTGAACAATAGCATCCCTATCAGAAGCTTTCAAATTAAAATTATTGCAAAGATCCTCCCACTTAATCCAATCAATAGCTCTTGATCCCACAAATCTGCTCATTTCTTAATTCCCCTCTTAACCAACCTCTTACATCTAAGACGAGGAAGGTTCGAGGCATACACCCCATTGTATTTCCATAACCAAATAGACCTATATGGAAGCACCCAACCTCTACGCTCTTCCATATAGGCCCAATAAACCGTAGATCCAACCATATTTCATGCCTCCCATATCCTCTTAATAAGGATACAATCCCTCTTAATAAGGATACAACCCTGTATTTTAAATTGAACAGGATGACCCACAATATCCTCAATATGAAAATCCCCCTTAACACCATCAACATGAAGATAGTTCTGAATTCTATATCTCAAGAGCCTTTGCCAAGGATCATCCCCTTCCAATGCTCTGACCACCCATTTGGCTGCCAACACCTTATCATGCCTTTGAATATCCAAAAGACCCCGACCACCTTCCTCCTTAGGAATAATGCAATAGTTCCAAGAGATAGAAGGCATTCTATTGGAGCCATTGAAATTAGACCATAGAAAGCCTCTAATAAGCCTTTCCAATCTTCCAAACTAAGAAGCATTGGGCAGCCAACACCAAGAATAATAAAGATGACAAACTTGTAATATTTTTCCAATAATAATTATTCTACTAGCAAAGGATATGAGCTTATTTTTACATAACTGAATTTTCTTTGGAAATCTCTCAAGACATCAATCCCACATGCCCTTCAAAGAAAGGGACTTTCCAAACGGGGTTGCAGTACTTCTGGGTCCTGTTCTGAATAATCATTTTGCAAATGATTTTTTTTTTCTTTTCAGTTCGATGCCTTAACACCACAAAAAGGTTGCTTGGAGCAGTTTTGTAAAGCCTATCGAATGCTTTGAAGAAAAATTGAACTATTAACTAATTGATAGTGACACTCTTCCAAATAATTTATTTTCATTGATGGTGGGTAAAGAATTGTTTGAAGATTTTATTAAGGGAAAGCAGAAAAAAAAAACACTATAAAATAACACAAGTCAAAATTGAGACTAAGAAAAATCTTTCATAGCTCATAATTCCACACTTCCTGCACAAAACATGTTATATAATCAAATATTAAACACACTCTAGAATAAACTATTTACATGGTACTTGCAATATTATTGCAAGGTACCAAATAATGCGACAGTTTCAATAATAATACAATTCCTCATAACATATTAATCCTTGTAAATTTGTTTACTTACATTGTCACTATTGTACATTTGCTATCGGCACCTAATATTACAATAGATTGGGTTAATGAAGACACTTACAAACTAGCTGAAAAGGTTTATTGCAGAAAAAAGGACTTGATTTGATTAGACGTATTTGCAGGACTGCCCAAACTTCTGAACTCGTTTTGGCCATATCTCACTCATCCGAACTCGGATTGAGCTAAAATTTTTAGGGTAGATGCCTGAAAAACCCCAGAACATCTCCACCAATTTTCATATCATTTGGAGGAACACAATCCTATAGAATCCATATGCATGAACGATATATTTGACAAGAGGCTATGCAAGGATTTCATCTGGGTTGAGTGCAAGTAGCTTTAGAGGTTGGTTTTTAGGGCCTTCGATCCCTAGAGAACAATATTTTTTTGGTTTATGCTCAATAATTTAGTAGGAAATGTTGTAGGGGATACAAGATGGGTTAGAAATTTGTCTTTCAACAGATCATACTTTGAACTTGAGTGACAACGACTTCCAATTTGATGCACAAAATAAAAGTGAAAACCATACCTTTCCACGGTGTCTAGAGCAAGGATTAAAGAGATCATGAAACAAGTTTCAAGCAGTTGATAAAAAAATGGCTCATATCTCAAGTGAATTTGGTGCTAAGGTGCATCCACAAAATAATTCTACTGTGAAAACCCCTGTTAAGGGTAAGAATTTCAAAGACTCAGTTCCAAAAATGAATGTTAGGGATGCCCTTCATGGTGGACATCCTCAACCCAATGCTAATATCAATATTAGGTCTTCCCATAAACCTCTAAGAATGCCTAAGATTGATCCTAGGAAAATGGAGTCAGGATGTCTTAAAGCAACTGATGGAACTCCTATTGTTAAGCTTGATATGGGTAACATTCAGACTGGCATTGAAGATTTGGAAAAAAATGACTAATTTTTCGGTTCGTGGGTTTTCGTCCGAGTCTATTTGCTTTCAAATTCTAGGCTGCAAAAACTTGGAAAACTAAAGGTGAGTTACAAATCTCTATTTATACAAATGGTTATTTTCTTGTTTTATTTTCTAATAATGAAGATAGAGAGAAAACTTTTCAAGGGGTTCCTTGGTTTTTTGGAAGGGCAGGGCTTTTCATGAAGCCCTAGCATACTAAATTTAAAGTTGAAGAAGAGATGCCTTCTATAGCTCTCGTGTGGGTTAGACTCTTTGGCCTCCCTATTGAATTTTGGAATCTTACTATTTTTTCTTCAATTGGAAACTCTTTAGGAACTTTTATGATGACTTATGATTGTACTCAAAATTTTGAACATATTATTTATGCTTGGTGTAGACACCAAAACAGCACCAATCCGATTATGTGACTGCAAACACTGATCGCTTTGACAAACACAGCCCCCAGGGCAGCCCTCAGAGGTTAAATAGTGGTCTTAACCACTTTCATAGCAATTTTGTAAGGTCAAGAAGCAATTTGGCACACTTGGACACTTTTCCCAGTATTCGTCTCACCCAGGGACGAATTCAAAATAGAATTTGTCCCACCCCAGGACGAATTCTGAATCCGTCCCTGGGTGGGACGAATTCTAAGCTTAACGGGCAAAAAGTCAAATGGTGCCAAGTGGCAGCCCATAACAGTCAGTTAAGGAATCTTGCATTGCACGCATGTGTAGGTGGCAGAGGGGCCGTTAGAAGACTGTTACAAAAAGCATTTATCAAAGCTCAAGTCAATGGAGGACTCCCCTCCCTCATGGGAAGACAAGACTGCCACATGGCGCCTATGGCCAACACATGGCATTTGTGCTTCCCTCCCAAAAGAGACCCCAGGGGTCTATAAAAGGTGGGACTTTTCTCACCCGAAGAGACAGGTTGAAGGAGTTTTCAAGCAACGAAGTGCTGCTGAATTGAAGACCCACTTGCATCCCTTTCGGTTCACCTTCCCACATCCACCAATATCTTTTGCAAGGGAGGTTGTTGGGTGGCCTTTGGAAGCTCGAACCTTACCCAAATACGATGCATGGACACCTGAACCAACCAATTCGCCGACCCCCCAATCCTAAGAGGTTTTGGGCCCATCCCTAGTGGATTGGATCCAAAATCAAGTGCCAACGGTGGGAGGCCCACTTGGGCACCCCCGCACCTCCCAAGTCCTATTTTTAGTTTTTGAGCATTTTAGATCATTTTTTAGATTGCATTTGGTGTTATTAGGTTTGATTAATCCATAGCTGCAATTTTGTAACTTTTGGTCAGATTTTAGTATGTTTTGTGTTGCTTTGTCGTTTCGCTAACTTGCAGGTGTCAAGGTCAAATTCTCGAGGGTGGAGGCCAAATTGGGAAAATCCGACCATCTGGGTCGTCCCAAAATGGCCCCAATTACATAACCCCCCTATTTGCAGGCGTTTTGCAGGTCTCGAGGTCCGACATTGGAGCAAGACAGAGGTCGGTTTCTTCAACACGAAGAATTCGTCCCACCCAGGGACGAATTGTAGTCAGAATTCGTCCTGCCCAGGGACGAATTCTAGTTTAAGGTAGATTGGCCAGCTGTCTCAGTGGCAGTGGCCTTCTGGTAACTTTTTTTATCTTCTGTCAAGTTTTGAAGCCATTTGGACTCACTGTAATTACTGTTTTAGGCAAATATTTACATGCATATTTCGTTAGTTTTAGAGAGCAAACGCTTTTCATTTGCAGTAGGTTCTACTGACATCTTGGTTGTTTCTTTATTCGCAGGAGAAGCAGCAGAGGTGAAGAACTCATTGACATCAGCGGCGGCATCATCTTGGCCCGCCCATTGCAATCGTGGGCACGCGAAAAGAGGAATCATTCAGTGATTGTAATCAAACTCTATTTGTGCTCCTAGCCCCTGAAAAGGGAGGAGACATCATTGTAACAGATATCAAGGGATATTAATGAAAGGGCTGTGTTTTCTCTATTTGATTGTGTCTCTTCCAATGTGTTTCTTTTCCATTTCATGCAATTTACATTTCTAGGACTTAAGCATACTTAATTTTGAATGCAATCGCACTTGGTGTTTCCTTTGTTCGGAATCTCGTGCTTTCACTTGGATTTGTGTTTAAATGGATTTTGACAAACCCCTACCTAAAAATATCACATTACAATTTTGGGAAGACACTTAGGAGCAAGTAGTGGACTATGAGAACATTTCTTTTCGTTGTAGAATTTGCCATGAATATGGTCATTTATCCAGTGCTTGCCCAAATAAAATTCTTGATCAAAAGAAAGAAGATATAAACTCAGCAGGTTTCCAAATACCTAAGAAGAAGAACACTCAGAAAAAACTAGTTATGAAGGATCAATCAAAGTCATTTGCTAATATGTTTGAAATCCTTTCCACAAATGATGTCCCAAGTGAGGAAGAGGAAATAATGGAAACTAAAATCTTAGAAACATAGTTTAAATATGAAGGGAATAACTTAGAGACAAACCAAAAAATCAAAGGTTTTCAACAAAAAAAAAAAAGGAGAAAATTTACACAAGAAAAACAATATTTCAAATGTCAAAACTTCAAATAATGCAGGTCCCAATATAGACTCCATTGAACCATATAGTAAAATTTTGGCTGTGTATGAGCATTCTTCAAGGTTAGAAGCCATCTCAGATTCAATTGGAATAAGTCAAGAAACAAGGAAAAAAAATTGAAGATGGATTCTAATAAAAAAGTAGGTCGCAAGACCAATCAATATCATATGGTAAAAGAAGGTGAAAATCTTGTAGAGGAAGGTAATATTAATGCCCTTCCCAACTTTTTTAGCCCTGGTATTAATTAAGATCATCACTTGGAATATTAGAGCACTCAAAGGGAGTCTTTCAAAATAAAATGAAATTAGAAGAATGATTCGGATAAATCATCCACATCTTGTTTTCCTTCAAGAAACAAAGATGTCAATGGAGGATATGGACTTAATTTCTAGTAAAATTTGGCCACTGAAAAGTGGTTTCCCTCAGTTCCCAAGGGACTTCTGGTGGCATTGCTTGTCTTTGGGACACAAAAGAGGTAGTTATTCACCATATGGTTGGCAGTTGGGGTTTGTTGGCTATAGCTATTCAAAGTAGACATTCCAACTAGATTATGCTCTACATTATTGTTTATGCCCCGACTTCTTTGGAGGAAAAAAGAAGACAGTGGAAGGATATTACTCATATTATCTCTCATTTTCCTAAATCTTGGATCTTGATCGGAGGATATTTCAATACCATCCTCTCTCTAGATGAGAAAAGGGGGGAAATAGAAATTTGGACAAAAGCACTGACCTCATGAGCGAATATATTGCAAACCTCGATCTTGTGGATATCCAACCAGATAATGGCCTTATGACTTGGTCTAATAGAAGGCAAGGCTTAGCTTGTATAATGGAGAGATTGGATAGGTTTTTGCTCTCTAAAAATTTCTTAATCCATGGTCACATTCCTAAAGTGAAGACTCTCAATAATGCTGGTTTGGATCATTGGCCACCATGGTGGAAATGTGGAAAACCAATGTGAGTTTCTCTCCTTTTCATTTTCAATTAATGTGGCTTAGAGACATTTCCTTCAGACCTCATGTGCAACAATGGTGGAAGGAAGGTAAACCTAGGCATGGGACTAAGATGTTCTGTTTTGCCAAAAGACTGCAATACATTAAATCCAAAATCAAGACTTGAAATTGGAAAGAGTTTGGGGATGTTCATAAAAAAAAACATGAATTTATTGCTCATCTTGAAAATTTTGAATAAGAAAATCCATTTAGATGGCCTCACAGAGAAGAGAAGTGCAGATGAAATTAAACTCACAACTCAGTTAGAGGAATGGGAAAAAAGAGAATAAATATTATGGAAGCAAAAATCTAGAATTCAATGGCTCAAAGAAGGAGATCGAAACACAAATTTCTTCCACAAATCTCTTCTAGCTCGAAGATCTCACAACTTTATTTCTTCCTTAAAATCAGATTATGGAGATGTTGTTTATACTTGGGATGGCATGAACTCTATTGTTGTTGATTACTTTTCCAATATTTTTGATGCTACTCCTCTTGACTCAACTTCACAACAAAATGTTCTTCAATCAATCCCTTCTCTTATCACTTTTGAGGAGAACTCTATTTTGATTGCTCCTGTTACTATCAATGAGCTTCAATAAGTAGTTTTTAAAATGCAAAAAGGGAAAACCCTAGGTCCTAATGGTTTTCCTATTGAGTTCTACCAAGAGTTCTGGGATATCCTTCATGTTGATTTATTAGAGGTGGTGGAAGAAGCTAGGAAAGCCAAAGAAATTTTGAAGGTTATCAATAAAACTTATATTACTCTTGTTCCAAAAGCTCAAGAGGTTGATCATATCTCAACTTTTAGACCTATTGCTTTATGTAATGTTCTTCTCAAAATCATTACTAAAATCATGGCAGTAAAGGTTGAAGCCTCTTTTGCATAAGATTATTTCCCCAGAGCAAGGGGGTATGTGGAAGGATGTCAAATAGTAGATGAGATAGTTCTTGCTCAGGAAGCCATCCATTCCATGGATATGCAAAATTCTCCTTCTATGTTCATTCGGTTAGACTTATCCAAATCTTATGACAGAGTGGATTGGCACTTCCTTATCAAAGTTTTGAGGCAATTTGGTTTCTCTAAGGATTGGATGGATTGGATTATGGGATGTATCTCTTCAGTTTCCTACTTAGTTCTTATCAATGGTAGGCCTTCTCAGTCTTTCCCAGCTTCTAGAGGTATTAGGCAAGGTGACCCGCTATCCCCTTATTTATTCATCATTCTTGTTGAATGCTTGGGTAGGACTATAACCAAAAAGAGGGAAAACAAAACCCTTGAGGGAGTTACCATTGCTCATGGAGCTAGACCTATCTCTCATCTTCAATTTGTGGATGACTCTACTCTTTTAGGTAAAGCTACACTTAAGGAAGCTTCTAATATTAAGCAAATCATTAGCTATTTTTCTAAGGCTATCAAGTGCTTGATCAATGAAGACAAATCTAAAGTTATTTTCTTTCATTGCTCTACTAGACAGAATCCATGGTCTTGGATAAATTAAGATATAAGAAGACCTCTCTTCCAATCACTTATTTAGGTATTCCCATAAATATTCAAAGGCAAAAAAATAAATATTGGAATTGGTTGTTGGACAAAGTCAAGAAGAAAATTGGAAAGTGGACCAACAAGTGGCTTTCTTCTAGGGGTAGAATCACCTTGGTAAAATCAATCCTTCAAGCTATTCCTATTTATGTTTCTTCCATTTTGAATATCCCAAAGGTTGTTCTTCGAGAATTGGATCAAATCAGTCATCGTTTCCTTTGGAGTGGTACTAAGGAGAAAAGAAAATGGGCCTTGGTGAAATGGGATACTTTATGTCTTCCTAAGAGTGAAGGGGGGTTAGGATTTCGATCTTCAATTAATAACAACAAAGCTTTAGCTGCTAAATTATATTGGAGGATGTTGCATAACCCCAATGCTCTTTGGGCCAATAATCTCCGTGCTAAATATGTTGAGAACAAAAGTCTTGAAGACCTTGTTCGCTATCAACTTCCTACCAAAGGTTCTCCCATTTTAGCAGCTCTTAAGACTCGTGAGGATTTGATAAAGAAAAAATTATTTTGGATCATTCATAATGGTCAACATGCAAATTTTTGGATAGATTCTTGGGATGGTCACAAGCCTTTGATAACTCAGTTTCCCAATTGGAGGCCTTGGATGGAGGAGCTTCACCGAGCTAATTGGATAAAGGTGGCTAATTACTGTCGATACCATACTGGTAATTCAAATGTTGGTAGATATTGGATCCCTATTGAGGACTGGCCTATTCAAATCCTAGAAATGCAAAGACAAGATATCCAAGGCATCCTTCATATGAGATCCCTCTCTTGGTCCCATGAAAAATATTGTTTTGGATGGAACAACACTACTAAGGGTGAGTATTCAGTTGCTCAAGGTTATTTGACCTTATGCCATAATAATCCCAACCATTCTTCTAACATATTTTCTCAATTGTGGGCTCAAAAGCTCTGGCCTAAGGTGAGGTTCTTTAATTGGCTTTTATTGCATCGTAGGGTGCTTACTGGTGAGCAACTTATGAAGTGTGGTTTTCATGGCCCTTTTAGATGTGAAATGTGTGAAGAGAATGTAGAAAATATCAACCATATTTTTATTGAGTGTACTTTAGCCTCTGAGCTATGGAGGAGAATGGCCACTTTACTTGGCTTACAGTGGTCCAATTTCTTTACTTTTGAATAGCTTTGGAGGGATTGGCCTAATCAAGAGGGTGTTGATCATTTTATTAGGCAATTAGTTTGGATGGGTTCTACCATTCTTCTTTGGAATATTTGGAATGAAAGGAACAACCAAATTTTTAATCAAGATAGGAAGGATATTCACTATATTTGGCAAAAGACCATAGCCAACTTAGTTGAATCAGTCCATCAACTCCTTAATCACTCCCCAAAAATCCCACCAAAGATGGGATCAAGTGATGCAAAGATTGAATATTAAACCTTCTAAGGGCAACCAACTTAAAGGGAATGTGAGTATTAGTAAGATGGATAGGACTAGAAATTGGCAACCTCCTCCTAAGGATTTTGGAAAAGTCAATACTGATGGAGCCTCTAGAGGGAACCCTAGAAAAGCTAGTGTGGGAGGAATTGGTAGACTTTCAATGGCTCCCTGGTTTTTACTTTTGCTGAGAATTTGGGTATTCTTTCCAATAACCTTGTTGAGGGGTATGGTATCCTTAGAGGCCTTTAGGAGGCTACTAAGGTTGGATGGGAAAAGGTGTTAGTTGAGTCTGACTCTCAACTTATGATTAATCTCTTGAAGACTCCTTCTAAGAATCATAAGGTGGATTGGAGAATAAAAATAATTATTGAGAAGATTCAGTTAATCCAGATGGGATTTTTGAAAGTTGATTACAATCATGTGGCCAGAGATCAAAACAAGAGTGTTGATGCTTTAGCTAATTGGGCTTTGGACAAAGGTGATCTTACTTGTTATGGCCACCCTCCTATATGGTGGGCTTCTCAAATTAGGGAAGCTCTTCTTTCTATCATTTCTTTGGATGGCTCCAGCTTTGAAGGTACCTAGTTTCTTCTTGTTTTTTTTTTTGCTTCTCTTTGGTTCATTCAGTTTTTTTTAGTTCCCTAGCTCATTCTATTCTTTATTTTGTTTCCTTTGTTGACTCTTGCCTTAATAGTCTTCTGGTCTAGATAGGTCATTGTTTTGTTCATATTTTTTTTTTCTTCTTTGTTTTTTTTTGTTTAAGTTTTTTAAGGTGGGTGGGTTTCTTTTTTTTTTTTTTTGGGTTTTTTGTTCTTTTCTTGTTTTTTTTTGTGATCTTTGTGTTGTTTTTTGTTGTTTTTGTGTTTTTGTTGTTTTGTTTTTTTTTATGTTTTTTGTTATTGTTCTTGTGTTTTTTTCATTCTTGTTCTTGGGTTTCTCTTTGTTTGTGTTATTTCGTGTTTTTATGTGTGAGTTTTTTCTATGTTTTTTGTTTTTGTTTATTGTCTGTTGTTGGTTGTTTTTTATTTTTATTTTTATTTTATTTATTTTATTTTTTAGGTTTTGGTTGTGTTTATTTTTCATGTTTTTTTTGGGTTATGTCTTTGTAGTGTTCTGTTGTTTTTGTCTTGTTTGTGTTTTGTTATGTGGTTCTTGTGTTTTTCTATGTGGTTTGTGTTGTGGTTTCTTTTATCTTATTGTGCGTGTTTGGTTGTGCTTTTGTTTTTGACACACTCAAGGAGCATGTTTTTTTATTTTATTTTATTATTTTTGTTGTTATTTACTTATTTTTAAATTGGTTTTGTGTGTTTGTTTGCTCCTTGAGTATGTCAAAGGTGGTAGGCCAGGTCCGAGTCTTGGGCATTTTTTGTGGAATGGATACCCCTGCCTCCTTGGGTCTTACCCAAAAGTGGCATCCCTTTTGGGATGTTTTCCAAAAAAAAAAAAAAATTGAGACTAATCATGATAACCCTTGTGAGGAATGAAGAGCGCAACTTATTTACATTCTATTTGCTTGGCCGTTTTATTTGGATAGACGACTTCTCTATAATTATGGACACTTTTATAGAAATCTTAGCCAATTCATTCCACATCCTCGTTTTGCCCTTCATTCTATAATGTCAATGGTACAAAGTTCCAAACAATCTCCTTTACTGATAACCCAACCAACATAACCACCACAATAGAAAGGGGTATTTCATATTGTGTTAGCAATATTTAGTAGCAAGCATCGATAAAAAGAAAATACAACCCAACCAACATAACCACCACAATAGAAAGGGGTATTTCATATTATGTTAACAATATTTAGTATCAAGCATTAATAAAAAGCAAATATTGCGTGGAGATTAAGACAGTTTCATCCAATTCACCTTATTAATTTTATTAGTATGGTAGTAGATCAAGAAATTTGGATACTTAGAAATAAACAAAAGTATATAACGACCACGAATGATGCCACCAGAATTAGCCATAATTACACTATTTTTGTATTTGAGTGCAGCGCAACGATTGGGTTTTAGCTCTTTTTTACAAGGTCCAATGTTCAATCTGAGGCATGGTGAGGGGTGGGTGTGGTGGCTTTGTGTTATATTCTATATTGATAGGTATAACTCTTGGCTTTACAAGGAGTTATGGTTGAAAGGAGACTGCTCAGCCTGATTTTTCTCACAATAACCAAATAAAATAAATAAATAAATCCCGTTATTTTTATTATTTTTAGGGTTTAAATCACACAGACTGCTTCTACCAAATATTTATCTTAGATGGTTATCATTTAATTCCATTTCTATTTCTCTTCATCAAGTGATGGGATCTCTTTTAATTATACTTTAATTTTTTTATGTTTTATTTGCTTAATTTTCTCATTTATGAGACAAGGATAAAGAAACATTTTCTTATAAAATTTAATGCATTTGGTTTTAATTGTGTTTTCAAAAAATTATACTTAATGGATATTAGATTATAATGTTAAATTGAATTTCCTTCTATTCATAAATGAATTTTATTGTTGTTGTTGGAAGAAGTTTGGTGGTTAGATAAAGTTGAAAGTTCTATTTTTATAAACTTTGTATAAAAGGATATCAAGCCCTTTTGGATGTAAATTTGATCAATAATAGCTTGTATAATGGAGAGATTGGATAGGTTTTTGCTCTCTAAAAATTTCTTAATCCATGGTCACATTCCTAAAGTGAAGACTCTCAATAATGTTGGTTCGGATCATTGGCCAGTCATGGTGGAAATGTGGAAAACCAATGTGAGTTTCTCTCCTTTTTGTTTTCAATTAATGTGGCTTAGAGACATTTCCTTCAGACCTCGTGTGCAACAATGGTGGAAGGAAGGTAAACCTAGGCATGGGACCAAGATGTTCTGTTTTGCCAAAAGACTGCAATACATTAAATCCAAAATCAAGACTTGAAATTGGAAAGAGTTTGGGGATGTTCATTAAAAAAAACATGAAGTTATTGCTCATATTAAAAATTTGAATAAGAAAATCCATTTAGATGGCCTCACAGAGAAGAGAAGTACAGATGAAATTAAACTCACAACTCAGTTAGAGGAATGGGAAAAAAGAGTAAATATTATGGAAGAAAAAATCTAGAATTCAATGGCTCAAAGGAGATCGAAACACAAATTTTTTCCACAAAACTCTTCTAGCTCGAAGATCTCACAACTTTATTTCTTCCTTAAAATCAGATTATGGAGATGTTGTTTATACTTGGGATGGCATGAACTCTATTGTTGTTGATTACTTTTCCAATATTTTTGTTGCTACTCCTCTTGACTCAGCTTCACAACAAAATGTTCTTCAAGCAATCCCTTCTCTTATCACTTTTGAGGAGAACTCTTTTTTGACTGCTCCTGTTACTATCAATGAGCTTCAATAAGTAGTTTTTAAAATGCAAAAAGAGAAAACCCTAGGTCCTAATGGTTTTCCTATTGATTTCTACCAAGATTTCTGGGATATCCTTTATGTTGATTTATTAGAGGTGGTGGAAGAAGCCAGGAAAGCCAAATAAATTTTGAAGGTTATCAATAAAAATTATATTACTCTTGTTACAAAATCTCAAGAGGTTGATCATATCTCAACTTTTATACCTATTGCTTTATGTAATGTTCTTCTCAAAATCATTACTAAAATCATGGCAGAAAGGTTGAAGACTCTTTTGCATAAGATTATTTCCCCAGAGCAAGGGGGGTATGTGGAAGGATGTCCAATAGTAGATGATATAGTTCTTGCTCAGGAAGCCATCCATTCCATGGATATGTAAAATTCTCCTTCTATGTTCATTCGGTTAGACTTATCCAAAGCTTATGACAGAGTGGATTGGCACTTCCTTATCAAAATTTTGAGGCAATTTGGTTTCTCTATGGATTGGATGGATTGGATTATGGATGTATCTCTTCAGTCTCCTACTTAATTCTTATCAATGGTAGGCCTTCTCGGTCTTTCCCAGCTTCTAGAGGTATTAGGCAAGGTGACCCACTATCCCCTTATTTATTCATCATTCTTGTTGAATTCTTGGGTAGGACTATAACCAAAAAGAGGGAAAACAAAACCCTTGAGGGAGTTACCATTGCTCATGGAGCTAGACCTATCTCTCATCTTCAATTTGTGGATGAATCTACTCTTTTAGGTAAAGCTACAGTTAAGGAAGCTTCTAATATTAAGCAAATAATTAGCTATTTTTCTAAGGCTATCGGGCAGTTGATCAATGAAGACAAATCTAAAGTTATTTTCTTTCACTGCTTCGCTAGACAGGAATCCATGGTCTTGGATAAATTTATATATAAGAAGACCTCTCTTCCAATCACTTATTTAGGTATTCTCATAAATATTCAAAGGCAAAAAAATAAAGATTGGAATTGGTTGTTGGACAAAGTCAAGAAGAAAATTGGAAAGTGGACCAACAAGTGGGTTTCTTCTGGGGGTAGAATCATCTTGGTAAAATCAATCCTTCAAGCTATTCCTATTTATGTTTCTTCTATTTTGAATATCGCAAAGGCTGTTCTTCGAGAATTGGATCAAATCAGTCATCGTTTCCTTTGGAGTGGTACTAAGGAGAAAAGAAAATGGGCCTTGGTGAAATGGGATACTTTATGTCTTCCTAAGAGTGAAGGGGGGTTAGGATTTTGATCTTCAATTAATAACAACAAAGCTTTAGCTGCTAAATTATATTGGAGGATGTTGCATAACCCCAATGCTCTTTGGTCCAATAATCTCCGTGCTAAATATGTTGAGAACAAAAGTCTTGAAGACCTTGTTCGCTATCAAATTCCTACCAAAGGTTCTCCCATTTTAGCAGTTCTTAAGACTGGTGAGGATTTGATATAGAAAAAATTATTTTGGATCATTCATAATGGTCAACATGCAAATTTTTGGATAGATTCTTGGG
Organism: Wollemia nobilis; assembly: GCA_028583015.1. Lineage (NCBI taxonomy): Eukaryota > Viridiplantae > Streptophyta > Pinopsida > Araucariales > Araucariaceae > Wollemia > Wollemia nobilis. Next base: position 3,446 of record JAQPPZ010007578.1, on the reverse strand, counting down.
ATGGTCACAAGCCTTTGATAACTCAGTTTCCCGATTGGAGTCCTTGGATGGAGGAGCTTGACCGAGCTAATTGGATAAAGGTGTCTAATTACTGTCGATACCATACTGGTAATTCAAAGGTTGGTAGATATTGGATCCCTATTGAGGACTGGGCTATTCAAATCCTAGAAATGCAAATACAAGATATCCAAGGCATCCTTCATATGAGATCCCTCTCTTGGTCCCATGAAAAAGATTGTTTTGGATGGAACAACACTACTAAGGGTGAGTATTCAGTTGCTCAAGGTTATTTGACCTTATGCCATAATAATCCCAACCATTCTTCTGACATATTTTCTCAATTGTGGGCTCAAAAGCTCCGGCCTAAGGTGAGGTTCTTTAATTGGCTTTCATTGCATCGTAGGGTGCTTACTGGTGAGCAACTTATGAAGCGTGGTTTTCATGGCCCTTTTAGATGTGAAATGTGTGAAGAGAATGTAGAAAATATCAACCATATTTTTATTGAGTGTACTTTAGCCTCTAAGCTATGGAGGAGAATGGCCACTTTACTTGGCTTACAGTGGTCCAATTTTTTTACTTTTGAACAACTTTGGAGGTATTGGCCTAATCAAGAGGGTGTTGATCATTTTATTAGGCAATTAGTTTGGATGGGTTCTACTATTCTTCTTTGGAATATTTGGAATGAAAGGAACAACCAAATTTTTAATCAAGATAGAAAGGATATTCACTATATTTGGAAAAATACCATAGCCAACTTAGTTGAATCAGTCCATAAACTCCTTAATCACCCCCAAAAATCCCACCAAATATGGGATCAAGTGATGCAAAGATTGAATATTAAACCTTCTAAGGGCAACCAACTTAAAGGGAATGTGAGTATTAGTAAGATGGATAGGACTAGAAATTGGCAACCTCCTCCTAAGGATTTTGGAAAAGTCAATACTGATGGAGCCTCTAGAGGGAACCCCGGAAAAGCTAGTGTGGGAGGAATTGGTAGACTTTCGGATGGCTCCCTGGTTTTTACTTTTGCTGAGAATTTGGGTATTCTTTCCAATAACCTTGCTGAGGGGTGTGGTATCCTTAGAGGCCTTTAGGAGGCTACTAAGGTTGGATAGGAAAAGGTGTTAGTTGAGTCTGACTCTCAACTTATGATTAATCTCTTGAAGACTCCTAAGAATAATAAGGTGGATTGGAGAATAAAAATAATTATTGAGAAGATTCAGTTAATCCAGATGGGATTTTTGAAAGTTGATTACAATCATGTGGTCAAAGATCAAAACAAGAGTGTTGATGCTTCAGCTAATTGGGCTTTAGACAAATGTGATCTTACTTGTTATGGCCACCCTCCTATATGGTGGGCTTCTCAAATTAGGGAAGCTCTTATTTCTATCATTTCTTTGGATGGCTCCAGTTTTGAAGGTACCTAGTTTCTTCTTGTTTTTTTTTTTGCTTCTCTTTGGTTCATTTAGTTTTTTTTAGTTACCTAGATCTTTCTATTCTTTATTTTGTTTCCTCTGTTGACTCTTGCCTTAATAGTCTTCTGGTCTAGATAGGTCATATTTTTGTTAATATTTTTTTTTTCTTCTTTGTTTTTTTTTGTTTTTTTTTTTTTTTTTTGTTTAGGAACCTTTTTTAAAAGGTGGGTGGGTTCTTTTTTGTTTTGTTTTGTTTTTGTGTTCTTTGTGTTGTTTTTTGTTGTTCTTGTGTTTTTGTTGTTTTGTTTTTTTTTTTATGTTTTTTGTTATTGTTCTTGTGTTTTTTTCATTCTTGTTCTTGGGTTTCTCTTTGTTTGTGTTTTTTCGTGTTTTTATGTGTGAGTGTTTTCTATGTTTTTTGTTTTTGTTTATTGTCTGTTGTTGGTTGTTTTTTATTTTTATTTTTATTTTATTTATTTTATTTTTTAGGTTTTGGTTGTGTTTATTTTTCATGTTTTTTTTTGGGTTATGTCTTTGTAGTGTTATGTTGTTTTTGTCTTGTTTGTGTTTTGTTATGTGGTTCTTGTGTTTTTCTATGTGGTTTGTGTTGTGGTTTCTTTTATCTTATTGTGTGTGTTTGGTTGTGCTTTTGTTTTTGACACACTCAAGGAGCATGTTTTTTATTTTATTTTATTATTTTTGTTGTTATTTACTTATTTTTAAATTGGTTTTGTGTGTTTGTTTGCTCTTTGAGTATGTCAAAGGTGGTAGGCCAGGTCCGAGTCCTGGGCATTTTTGGTGGAATGGATACCCCTGCCTCCTTGGGTCTTACCCGAAAGTGACATCCCTTTTGGGATGTTTTCCAGAAATTAAAAAAAAAAATTGAGACTAATCATGATAACCCTTGTGAGAAATGAAGAGCGCAACTTATTTACATTTTGGCCATTTTATTTGGATAGACGGCTTCTCTATAATGATGGACACTTTTACAGAAATCTTAGCCAATTCATTCCACATCCTCGTTTTGCCCTTCGTTCTATAATGTCAATGGTACAAAGTTCCAAACAATCTCCTTTACTGATAACCCAACAAACATAACCACCACAATAGAAAGGGGTATTTCATATTATCTTAGAAATATTTAGCAGCAAGCATCGATAAAAAGCAAATGCAACCCAACCAACATAACCACCACAATAGAAAGGGGTATTTCATATTATGTTAACAATATTTAGTATCAAGCATCAATAAAAAGCAAATATTGCGTTGAGATTAAGACAGTTTCATCCAACTCACCTTATTAATTTTATTAGTATGGTAGTAGATCAAGAAATTTGGATACTTAGAAATAAGCAAAAGTATATAACGACCACGAATGAATCCACCAGAATTGGCCATAATTATACTATTTTTGTATTTGAGTGCAGCGCAACGATTGGGTTTTAGATTTTTTTACGAGGTCCAATGTTCAATCCGAGGCGTGGTGAGGGGTGGGTGTGGTGGCTTTGTGTTATATTCTATATTGATAGGTATAACTCTTCGCTTTACGAGGAGTCATGGTTGAAAGAAGACTGCTCAGCCTGGTGTTTCTCACAATAACCAAATAAAATAAATAAATAAATCCCGTTATTTTTATTATTTTTAGAGTTCAAATCATGGACTGCTTCGACCAAATCTTTATCTTAGATGGTTATCATTTAATTTCATTTCTATTTCTCTTCATCAAGTGATGGGATCTCTTTTAATTATACTTTAACTTTTTTATGTTTTATTTGCTTAATTTTCTCATTTATGAGACAAGGATAAAGAAACATTTTCTCATAAAATTTAATGCATTTGGTTTTAATTGCGTTTTCAGAAAATTATGCTTAATGGATATTAGATTATAATGTTAAATTGAATTTCCTTCTATTCATAAATGAATTTTATTGTTGTTGTTGGGAGAAGTTTGGTGGTTAGATAAAGTTGAAAGTTCTATTTTTATAAACTTTGTATAAAAGGATATCAAGCCCTTTTGGATGTAAATTTGAT
>JAQPPZ010007577.1:0-88913 GCA_028583015.1 Wollemia nobilis | reverse complement strand
AAATTTTCTATCAACGTGAGTGATCACTTGATCTATGTCTATCACCGTCGGCAGGCCTTGTCGATTGTGAATAATTAGAAAGAATTTTATTTTGCAGGCGTTGCCGATTAGAGAATTTCAACTACTTTATTACTGTAGACAAAGTACATGCATTTTACATAATTTCAACCACTTGAATACTTCAAACTTCTACACTCACTCAACATACCCTCTCACTTAATTATGTTAAAATATAACAACATTAAAAAATATATATCATTTATAATTTATTTATTTACATTTAATAATTAAATAAAATTTTAATAAATATATATTTTTTAAATTATATATATTACTAAATTTAAATTTAAAAATTTCAAACGAAAGAAAGGAAAATTTTAAATGAAAAATAATAAAATAATAAATAAATTTAAAGAAAAAAAAACAATGGCTATCCTAAATGCAGCATATGAAATAAAAATGCTGAAAATAATGATTATAATTAAGTAAAACCATTGATAGAAATTACAATATTAATTTTTAAAAAATACTTTTAAATGTTATTAAGAAAAAACAATGAATAATAATAAATAAATTATTGCATGGAAGTTCGTTTAACCCTAAAGTAAGATTGAAGGTAATAATTTATATTAAAAAAACATCAGAAGTGACAGTTGGAAAACAGAAGGCCGATTATACAACACAGAAGGATAATCACCGCTAGTCATTAGTATACAGCATAACTAATAGATGTTTAAGGTATGGAAGATGCTCTCGAGATGACATCCGAGATAAAATCTTCGATATTCTTATCCGAAGATCCACCCTTCGCCATCGCCTCCCTCGCTAAGGTCTTCCACCGCAAAGCGTTCTCCCTCAGTTCAACGCCCACTTCGCTATCCATAACAGTCCTAATGGATTTGTCCACCTCCTCCCTCCCAATCAGCCCGTCTTCTCTCTTATTCAATCTCAATCCCGTCTTCCACACCTCCTCCACATACTTCGCATTGGTCGTCTGATCACTCCACTGAGGCACGGCAAGCATGGGGACGCCCGAGCTCAGGCTCTCCATTGTAGAATTCCATCCACAGTGGGACAAAAACACGCCCACGGCAGGATGAGAAAGGACCTCCATCTGCGGACTCCACGGCACCACAAGTCCCCTGTCGGCAGTTTCCTCCATGAAGCTGACGGGAAGATCTTCCGCACTGTTATTTTCTCCTTTGTTAGAGCCTGGACGGACCACCCATAAGAAGTGATGGCCGCTTGCTTTGAGCCCCATCGCAATTTCCTCCAACTGTTCTTTCGAAACCGGAACTATGCTGCCGAAGGAAGCGTATACTACGCTGGAGGCCCCCTTTGTATCGAGCCACTCTAAGCAGTTTGCCGCTTTCCACAGATGTGGAACGACGTCTGTGTTTTCTGGGGTATTACCCTCCAGAAACCCCCTCGGCACAAGAGGACCCACGGCCCGGATTGGAAATACCGATTTCATGGACTCTATTTCTCGCGCTTCAAGTTGCTCGAAGGAGTTCACCAGCACCCACGTTGCCTCCGACATGGTTTCGAATTGAAGCATAAAATGTCGCCCAGTTGGGTAGGGATTGGAAGGTTGCAGAAACGACGGCAGCTCTGCCGGCCGCAGCGGCGGAAGTCCCGGTATTTCTACCACCTCCGCCGCTGCCTCCGCCTTCACTGAAAGCAAAATGGATTAAGATTAAATTCGAGAGAATACGTTAAGAAAGTAAAGCGGTTTTTAATCTTTAAAGATTTTAATTATAAAGAAGAGGTATTAAAGAAGAATACGAATTTTAATTAGGAATATGTTTTTGGAAGAGGTATTTAACAAACTTCAAGAAGAGCTTATGGAAGGCAAGAAGATCCGGCGAAAGCTATGGAAAAGAGAGGGCCTGGTGAGGGGTTAACTAAGCTTTTAAAGCTATCTATCTTGGGGTTTGGGTAGGGTTTGCTGGGTTTCTTTTACGGTTTTATATTGCTGTTTTTTATTAATTGGTAATTTTTTATGATCACAATTATATTATTTTTAGTAATTAACAGGTGTAAGATTTAAATTATAAGGGTTCCTTTTATCAAATCTATTTCCACTGCTTTGTTACAGGTGAATCGTACACTCAAAAGATTCAAATCAAACAACTACCTTTACAAAACTACCCAAAAGTTTAAACATAAATATCTAACCAAACAAATACTTACCAATCTACTAACCTTTAAATTCATAAATCATCATTTAAAACTCTAAAATCTTTAGATATCACCCTCTCAATAACCCTACCCATTCTATTTGAACTTTCAAAACCTTCAACGTTAAACTGCTTAAACTCGTATACTAAAAATACCTTTGGATCTATGAAGTATATGAATACATGGAAAACACTTACCGAGCCCTTTTGCATAGTGATAATAGATGGAGAAAGCCGCACAAGTCTGGCACCAGAGAAAGGCCGAAGGAATTTTAAATTTCCTTGCAACCTCCGGAACCCATTCGAGCCCGAAGCTGCCGAAAACGATGCATGACACGGAGTCGCCATGATCATTGAAGCTCTCTATGAGATGTTCAAGGGATGCCCCTCCGACGGTGCGCAACTGATCCAATAACATTTGTCCGTCTTTTAACCGATCGAAACTGGAAGGAAGTCCGTCGGAGATTGTTTCGAATCGAAGATCTGGAACTGTCGATGACACGGCGGCGGTATGCGCCTCGAACATGCGCTTCCCCGTTGTCTCGGTGATGACGAACGTGACGCGGACGTCTTTAGAGGCAAGCCTTTTGGCCAACTCCATGAGCGGATTCATATGACCCTGCTCAGGAAAGGGGAGCATCATAATGTGAGGCTTATTCCTATTCTCCAGTGGCCCTGTGCGCTCCATCTCAAATAATAATTATTGTGGTTTCTTCACCTCTCTTTTCTTGCTGTGCTCGCCACTGTGGCTGCTACTCTTATTGACGAGCCCCTTATGCCTGCCAAAATCGAGTGGTAACAATCGAAACGTAAGGGCGCCGAATCATGGTGAAGTACGGAGAATTTATGGCAATTTAAAGGCAAACGACAAGGAGAGTAATGTCAAAGGACAAAGTATCGCAGGAAACCACTTGCGTAACATGACAAATAATATTATCAAAGCACTGACGCCATATGAGTTTCAGGACCATCATATTGAGGTTAGCTCTACAGTGCCTTTAGCCAAAGAGCAAGTGTTTTGGCATGTTACCAACGGTCTCCAGGGATTCCAACAGTGGAGGGGCAGGTTTTCACCGTTCGTACCCAGAGGTATTCCGTGAAATAGCAGCAACAAGAACTATGCCGTGTGTGCATGTCAATCTTAACCCTGATTGTGATTGCGGTGGTGCCGTAAATCAATTGTAGGTTGTGAGGTGACGCTGTGGCTCCACGGGTTCTCTGTTCTTGTAAAATGCTGTCTCTAGAGCTATAATATTATATTTTAATATTAGGGTATAATTCCAAAAAAACTTTTTTGAATCCCAAAAGATTCCAACTCTTAATCTAAACCAGATACAACTTCAGATCAAAAAGATGAAATAGGCCTCTGTATATAAAGCCGTAGGCAGATTATTTTTATATATTCTTAAAACTTTCGGAGCTGTTTTTAGGTGACGGGCGGTTTCCGAGGTTTGTTTTTGGAAATCCGGTGGAAAAATGTTTGAAACAATGTGCATTTGGTTTGGGTTGTATACTAGATTTGTATCACTTTATGTATCACAGAAAATTTTATGATTGAAATTTTGTATTAATAAGAATTTTTGTTTGTAAAAATATTTTTCATCGAATTTAGATATTATTATTATAAATTTTAAAACATTCAAAATGACTTTTCATAGAACTTGGAGAATATCATTATAAATATTTCATTTCGATTATGACAAATATCTACCTTCAATTTCCCAAATTTATACCTAAAAGAGAAGCCCCCGGCTCCGGCCTCCTTCATCCTTCATGAATTAGTTAGTTATGCGCTCGACCCCGTTATTGAGAGGTGGGGCACCTATCTGAACCTTCGCCCTACTATAGTTTCTTGTGGAGTCCTGGAACGAATAGAGTTTTCCCTAAAGAGAGGAGATTTAATTTAAAGGTCATGGCTCAGGAGAATAATGTCAAACGACAAAGTATATGATCAAAACACTGACACCATCTGAGGTTCAGCACCATCATATGGAGGTTACCTGTACAGTACCCTTATCCAAAGAGCAAGCGTTTTGGCATGTTACCAATGGTCTCCAAGGATTCCAAGAGGGGAGGAGGAGGTTTGCACCATTCGTAGCCAGAGGTATTCAGCAACAAGAACTAAAGGTCAAGCCCGTGTGTGCATGTCAATCTTACCCCTGATTGTGATTGCGGTGGTGCCGTAAATGAATTGTAGGTTGTGAGGTGACGCTGTGGCTCCACGGTTTCTCTTTTCTCGAAAGTGCTGTCTGTAAGCCGACAATATAATTTCTTTTTTTAACGTTAGCCGTAGAAATCCAAAAAAGTTTTGAATGCGAAAAGATTCTACTTTTAACCTCTTAATCTAAACCACACGTTACAAATATATTTGTTTCAAAGAGTTATAATCTACAACTGATTTTATGTTAAATTTGTTTGTCACAATCCACCAGAATTTTCTATCAACGTGAGTGATCACTTGATCTCTGTCTATCACCGTCGGCAGGCCTTGTCGATTGTGAATAATTAGAAAGAATTTTATTTTGCAGGCGTTGCCGATTAGAGAGTTTTTATTTTAAAGCATGGTTGCTATGTTTTTTTTTTTTTTTTTTTTAAAAGGTGATGCACACACATAAGCATATGGACATATAAATAACTCGTTTTATATTATCATAAATTAACTTTTATGAATGTATTTATCACAATGAAGATTTAAATTTAAATAATGATAATGTGATTATTTTATTTTTTATTTGTTTTATAATATATTATATAATATATTTGATTTATTTATTTTTATAAAATTAATTATATGAAAGTGAAACAAACTTTACTATGTCATAATTAAGATATATAAATAATAGCCACTAACACTATCATCCAAATTAAATTAAATTTAGTATATGTAATTTATAAAGCATGTTAAAATATAAAATATATAACTGTATAAATAATAATTTAAAAATAAATATATACAATAATAAAATATTATATATTAGATAATTTTTTTATATATATAAAAACTTATAAATATCTATGTAATGGATGGTGGTTAACTTTATCTCTTTTGATAAAATATATATATATATATATATATATATATATATATATATATATATATATATATATATATATAGTAAGAAAATAAGAGGTTTTGAAAGGCTCCCAAACATTTTACAAACTTAAAGGAAAGATAAGCATGAAAGTTTTAAAAATGAACATCAAAGGTTTAACCAAGATTCAAAAACCGAAGATTGAGAGAAGAATAAATTATGATAATCACATTATCATAATTTAAATTATGATAATGTGTTTACCTTATTTTTTATTTGTTTTATAATATATTATATAATTTTTGTTTTTTTTTTTTTTTTAGTATATGAAAGTGAAACAAACTTTACTATTATTATGTTATAATTAAAATATATAAATCATAACCATCTAACACTATCATACAAATTAAATTTAGTATATGTAATTTATAAATCACGTTAAAATATAAAATATATAACTATATAAAAAATAATTTAAAAATAAATATATACAATAATAAAATATTATTTATTAGATAAATGTTTTATATATATAAAAACTTATAAATATCTATGTAATGGATGGTGGTTCATGAGTGGTTATATAGAACTTTATTTCTTTTGATAAAATATATAGATATATATATATATATATATATATATATATATATATATATATATATATATTAGTAAGAAAAGAAGGGGTTTTGAAAGGCTCCCAAACATTTTACAAACTTAAAAGAAAGATAAGCATGAAAGTTTTGAAAATGAACATCAAAGGTTTAACAAAGATTTAAAAATCGAGGATTGAGAGAGGAATCATAAAAAGCTAAGAAGAAGATAGTTAGAGAAAATAAGGACTAGGAAAAGTAGAAACAGAGACTCACATCCCATCTTAAGTAACCTCCTCTTTAAATAGATCTAGCATGTCTAATTCTTGAGGACCAACAAGGGTATTCTTCTTAGCCATGGAATTTCTACACTACTTCATCAATTTCAGATTTATTTCTTTTTGGAGAGGTTGGAGTTGAATCACATGAATCCCTTAAACAAATTTACATTGGGGACACCCCTTCTAATAGCATTGTTTTAGACTTTAGGTGATTGGAGCTCGTTCGACTTCCTCTCTGCATTTGGATCTTGAAGCCTGCTATATCCTTGACCTTAGCTCCTCTTTAATTGTAATACCCCAAACTTAAACAAAATATTTTTCCCATATCAAACAAAACATTTTCTCATTTCTTAAACTCAGGATCATCTACAAGTTGTTTGAGGGTTTCTTAATAGCCAGGTTTGAGGGTTTACCCACCTTAATATCAACACCTATGTCAAATCTCTCCTTTTTTGGTATTTGGTTACAAAACCTAGATAGGAATTCTCTTTCCCCAATTTATACCCCTTATGCTTTGGAGAAGACTCAAAAATCCCAGCTAAGGGTATAGTCTCCTTCTTTGAGGTAGAGATAGCATTTTGGAGGGAAACTGACCCCATAACCAAAATAAATATTTCCTAAGTTTCCACTTCATAAACTTGAAACACCTCTATAGAGAAGACCAAGATCACAAGTTGAAGTGTCCAAATACACTATGGTGATGGATATTGCATCAAAACTGGTGAAGGTGAGACAAAAGAGCAAGATGCAAAAGTAGAAGCACAAAAGACAACATCCATGACAAGAATAGCTAAAGTGATAGATGTAGAAAAGACCAAGCCCTTAACTCTACATGGAGAAACTAGTGAGAAGTAGCAAAGAAAAGAGTACCCATGCACTAAAAAAGAGGAAGAAATAAGAACATATAAAATATTGTAAAAGAAACAATTTACACAAAGGTTGGATGCACAAATTGAGCTAGCATATGTAGCAATGCAAAAATAAATACCATAAGTAGAAGGAGTAGGTATATTTACTTATCTCTTTTATTTTGATGAAATAACCTCACATTCTAAATAGCCTTCACTTGAGCAACCACCTCCACCATCTAACCATGCTGAGGGAACCACTACCTTGTCCACCATATCTTTAGCATTAGGATCCACACCACTTGTATAGGAGGTACAAATTACCCCAACCATTGTAAATACCCAAACCTCTATAAAATCTACTATTTTATCAGTAAGCCCTTCATTTTCAATCTTTTCACCCTTTCATTTTATTCTCACTGCTTTCCCTGTTGTTGAGCACCCTTTGTCAAAATTGTTTTCAATTATTTAGGATATCAAAGCAAAACCAATCGCAAGACATAGTAGAATTGATATTCACTTGAATATTTAATGTTGTAGATCTAATGGCTAGAGCATGCATCAAGATGATCATGCAACCGAATACAAGGAATCTAGTTGTAAAATGTTGGCAATTTGAGTTATTTTATGTTGTCATTGATGTCACATGGATCATTGATGTCACATGGATCACATTGAGTTTTGGTGGCCAAAGCATTTCATAAATAAGCATTTATGATATTTTGGAGAGCATGGATATATATAGGATTTTTATTAAAACCAAGGTAAGCAAAATAAAAGGTTTTATTCAAAACCATGGATGGTAGATTTGAAATGGGTTTTTTGTAAAACCCATATTGGCTTTTTGTTTCATCGAAAAAGGTGCCCCGGTGATGGAGATATTTATTTTTAAATATTTAGTTTAAATTTTAAATTATTTAAAATTTAAATTTAAATTTTAAAATTAAATATATTAATTTTAGCGTCGACTAAAGAAAGGAGGAAAGGCTATATTAATTTATAGCATCGATGTCTAAATAAAGAGGAAAGGCATATATATATGCCAACAAAAGCTTAGACTTCATGACCCCTAGCACTTATTTTTTCAAATGCCTTCGGTTGTAGAACGAATTACGAAAAAAGAGAGAAGTGTGACTTTGGTCTATTGAAAAATTATTCGTGGAGTTTAATAATACGCATAGGTATATTTGGCCTAGCGGTTCATGTGCACTGTGTGTTATGCAAGAGGTCCTACGATCGAGTCCCATTTATTTGCTTTGTTGAAGCGCTCAAAGTGTTGTTAAATATTTTCAAAGGGTGCAGAAGTTTATGATATAAGTTTTTGTTTGTGTCCCTTTGGACACGTGAGGGCATGTGGCCCAATGGTAGGCTGGTTGTGGTTAAAGCATTGAGCAAGGAGACATCATGAGATCGAATCCCATCAGGGACAAAGGCAAGTTAATAATTTTTTTAATATATTTTATTTTTCTAAAGTTACCCTAGGAGGAATAAGGGTTGTGATGCATGTTTAGAAAAAGAGTGATTTTTGGTGTTTCTCCTTTTGAAAGTATATCATATTATATATCATTGGAAAGATTATTTCGAGGGCTATTTGATTAACTTGCTTAGAGGGAGAAATAAGGTGTATGTAAATAGATATTTCTATTTTTTTAGAAGGTTTCAAAAGTGAAGGTTGTTTTGTTCTTTTTCAAAGGTGATTAATTCTTTCATGAGGGGACATGTTGTATTTTATTGAGTAGGAGTGATAAGGTGTTATTTGGATATTATTGTTGTGATATTAATCATGATCTCTAACCCTTGTTAAAAGTTGAAAAAGAAGTTTGTTGAGTGTGGCAAATTTAGTGGACAACCAATAAGGCATCAAAAGGTATGAGCAATACTCTCCATTGACTTTGTTTATGGTGGTTGATTTCTAAAATATCATTGGAGAGAAAAGGATTGATTATGGTTTCCTTTTCAAAAGTGGTTGGTTGAATGCTTCAAGGGTTTTTGATTTGAGAGTTGTGTTTAAACCATGTTTTATAAGCATAGGTATTGAAGCCCATTGGTTATGTAAAGAACTTGAGTTAGAAAAGAACATGAGTATCATTGTTATGTGAGATTTGTGGTTGAGCATTGTTGGAAACATTTGAGTTGGTTGATACATGCTTGGACTAGGGTTTTGTGAGAAAGAGTTATCCCTTGTAGTGATTGGTTGAGTTCAGTTGATTGAGCCTAGTCAAGTGATTGTGTGAGATGATTGTTCAAGTCCCATGAAACAAATAATTCTATAATTCTAATTTGGGTTGAGATTGAGCTTTGAGATTAGAACATATTGAGTCTCTAACAATTCTCTTTATGCTTCTACAATATTTGAGTTGATTTAATATTGAATTGAGTTGGGTTGAGATTGATTTTATTTGATATCATTGTGGATCATTGTTGTCATCCATTGTAGAGTACATTGCCATTCATTATTGAATTCATCATTGAGCCTTGCCTTCATAGATTTGTGGATGAGATTTGAGTGCTACTTGAACATGATTGATTAAGCCTTTGAGAAGGATTTTGGGATAGATTTGTGGATATTTTTGTGTATGATTGATTGAGCCTTTGAGAAGGCTTTTGGGATAGATTTATGGATATAATTGGGACAACATTTAAGCAAGTTATTGGTGAGCTTGTTGAGTAGATTTGAGAAAGTTCTTGGTGAGCTTGTTGAGAATATTTTGAGCAAGTTCTTAGTGAGCTTGTTGAGCAGATTTTGGAAAAGTTCTTAGTGAGCTTGCTAGAGCAGTTTTGGGCAAGTTCTTGGTGAGCTTGTTGAAGAATATTTTGGGCAAGTTCTTAGTGAGCTTGCTAGAGTAGATTTTGGGCAAGTTATTGGTGAGCTTGCTAAAGCATTTTTGAGCAAGTTCTTGGTGAGCTTACTAGAGCAAATTTTTAGCAAGTTCTTGGTGAGCTTGCTAGAGTAGATTTTGGGTAAATTCTTGGTGAGCTTGCTAGAGCAAATTTGGGAAAGTTCTTGGTGAGCTTACTGAAGTAGATCAGTGGATTGTCTACTTGAGTAGATTAGGATTTCCTTACTAAGCAGATCAATGGATTACCTACTTGATCAGATCAGGATTGTCTACTTGAGTAGATCAATGGATTGCCTACCTGAGCAGATTAGTGTATTGCCCAACTTTGAGTAGATCAAAGTAATCATTTGTATTGGGATAAGGATAATTATTTTTGTGTGAAATATTATAAGGATATTATCTTGTGGAGTACCCCACATTGGGGAAACCACGTTAAATATTGTGTCTCAATTATGTGTGGTGATTTGTGCACTTATTTACTATTGTTATCCATGTCATTAATGTACACTACTATATTTGGTTATTGCAATTAAGGACACTAATTGATATTGATTTGGAAAGAAAGTAAAAAGTGGGTGCTATACTGTTCACCCCCCATCTTAGTATAAGCTTGTGTTCTTCATAAAAATGAAACCAAAGGACAAAAATATCAAAGTACAAAAATATATCTTTAAAATCCTAAAGATAGACACACTTCAAACTCTATACATTAAAGTAGACACTCTATTCTTGCAATGTAATCAATCATATGTAAATATTGTAGAGCAAAAAGAAAGATAAAATATTTGGAGTAGAGGATGAGCAAGGAAGAGATAGAGAGGAATGGTCTTAAGAACAAAATAAGGTAACTCAGTAAATTATAGATAAATATCCCATAAAGCAACAACTACAACAAAAGGATGAGGAAATACAAAAGTTGAAGGAGCATTTACAACAAGAATGCAGTTGGTACATATACAAGTGTAGGAATTGCAAGAAGCCAAGACTAAGCTCCAAATCTAAGAAGAGATCTTGGATATAGCATAGACTAAATTAGAGAAAGATGAAGGTAAACCTATGATCCAAATGATCTCCAAAGAAATGTTGAAGTATTTAAAGATTCAATGTTGGCTTAAAATTTAAGTTGTGGTTATGAATGCATTTCCTCTTATGAGAATAACAACTAGCATGAAGAAATTAATCTAGGATGCTATCAAAGAATTTACCAAAGCCAAGGAGGAATTGGTGAAAAAAATACAACAAACAAATGCTTCTTGAGAGTTTCTTAGGACCAAAGAATAATTTCTCTAATTGCTCAAATTCTCACAAAGGTATTTGGGGATATCCAAGTCCCATGCTGACCTAGTCATTGAATGAATTTGGTTGATTATAGAAGGAGATGAAATTCTTAATGACCTCAAATAAAGCAATAATAGGGTAAATTTGATGTTCCAAGATATCTAGGAGCTTAGTTTCTTGGGATTTTGGGATGAAAGAGGGCACTTTTACACTTGAGAATACCTAAATCAACTTCTGTATAAACAAATAAACAACAAAAGTGAATTTTATGCATTACCAAAGCCTCTAATGATATATCAAGTCATTATATTCTTTCATAATCTCACCATGCTACTAATAAATATCACTAAAATGACATAAAGGTATAAGGATCCTTCCTATGAGCATTACTATCAACTATAGATGATCCTCTAGCAATCTAGGCCAAAAAACATTCCCTCTCATAGAACATGGGATACAATATGTAGATTATGCTAGTTGTCAAGAGAATTTTCAATAATAGAGGTAATAGAGCAACTAAGAGAAACATCAAGAGTAGATTTAGAATAAAACTCAAAAATAGACAACACCTAAAATGGCCTTTGTACACAATAATTTTGAATTTCATTTTTATTTTGTCAATTTTTTTGACTTTATAACACAATGGATAAGGCTATATGGGTTTGTTACTTCTACAAGCATAAACCCCATGCCAGATGCAAATTATGTAGGTAAAATTTTCACCCACATCCATCTCCTAATAGGGAGATGAATTTTATCTAATACCAAACACTGCACTTTGCTTGTTATATTTTGATGATATATATTAAATGAAATATAACCACAATATCTAAAAATAGCATGCAATGTTAACTATGTGATAAGGGCAATATAATATGTAGAAAAAGTATAATATAGACTTCTATTTTAATTCAAAAAATAGCCATTAATGAAATCTCATGAGAATAGTACAATGTATTATAATGGAGGACTTGAACACTCCAAAAATTTAGGTATAATCTATATTTTACCTACTTTATCTACTCATATATATTCTATATTCTTCTATATTTATCTATCTAAAAAATGCCTATATATAAAAATATAGTGACCTATATAATATTTGCAAAATAATGCTTTAATTACAAGGTAGAAAAGATTGTATCTCCTAGTTTAATAATTTACAAATATTTTGGGTACTTGAATCTCAAATAATGTAATTTTAAGAAAACTCTTAAGGTTTTAATCTCCTTACTTTAATTACCTTTCTAATCCATCAATGATTTACCTATGGTTATAATTTCCTTATATCTCCATGCAATAATTAACTAAACTTAATCTTAGAAATAATGGACCTTATATCTCCTTAAACTTGATGGAAAGAAAAAATTAATTTAATTTCAATATACCTTTGATGTGAGGTGTTGTGTGTTGATTGGATTTTCCTTTGATTGCACTTTCAAACTAATTGAATGTTGTATTCTCATTAAAATTGAAGGCATTAATTGCACCTATTTCTATGTTGTACTTCTTTTATTTAGACTATCCTCTTCTCCTCTTCAATGCTTTTAGATTGTGGAAGCTTGATATATGCACACTCTTCAGTCTTGGGCTATTAATACTTCACTATCTTCCTTTTTATTGTATACCACATGGAATTCACGTTTCTCTTGGATATAGTTCTTCCTTGTTAGGTGGTTTAGGGATGTTGTAATATTTAGAAGGCATTGATTTAGGTGGTTTATACATTATTTCAACCTATGGACATTGAAATAATGATGATTTATTCTGTCATTGCTTGTATGAAGCATTACTAATGA
Source organism: Wollemia nobilis (assembly GCA_028583015.1). Taxonomy (NCBI): domain Eukaryota; kingdom Viridiplantae; phylum Streptophyta; class Pinopsida; order Araucariales; family Araucariaceae; genus Wollemia; species Wollemia nobilis. The sequence goes on along the minus strand of JAQPPZ010007577.1, from coordinate 76,065 downwards.
TTTTGGATAGTAGGTGGTGCATTATTTTTGCATAAACATTATTTCATACTTGAATGACATACTCCTAAGGTGTTACTAAGAGCTCATTGGCACTCTTCTCCTTTGTTCCAAATGGCATATGATTTCTTTACTTGTTGTGACAAGTGGTGGCTTATTCCCTTGCATGTAACCTAACACTCAACATTTCCTTATCTTCCTTAATATTCTTTCCATCTCCTTGCAAGTTGTTTAGTATTTTCTTGCAACAACAACATGCTTCTTGATCTCCAACGTATGGTGGTGGCTTCTCTCTAGAGAAGGTGGATCCTCCTTAATACCCACTCCTTGGTGGTTTTTTGGCCAAGCTTCTCTCCCATTTTTCTTGGGTAATAGTTATTATTTTTATTATTCTCCTTGCTAATTCACCTTTGTTGCATTATTGTCCTTGGTACTTACGTTATTCTCCTTGCATTATGTTATCCTTAATTAGTCTTATTTCTTGTTATAGGTTTCTTTTGCACTATGAGCACTACCTCTTTGTGTCAATGGCATCGTATTTGGTGTCTTTAGACACCTTGAATAAGATGACTTTGAGCCCTTAGTCCACTCTTTGTTTTCCCTTCATAGCTTCTTCTTAAAACCTTGATAATACTACCACTTGATGACTACAATTTTTGTGCTACTTTGGTATCTTAAGATACTTTAATTTTATCTTTATTTTGCTACTTTAGAAAATACAAATGAGGTGCTATTATGAATTGGAAATAAACCAACTATAAACTAAGATAGAATACCTTTATGCCACCTAGACTTTGATAACTTCTTAGTCTCTTTTTGTATCTTTATTTCTAGTCTCAAGTATGGTGGCACCTTATCTATCTCTTGGTGGTTGTAGTGCTTATTTTATGACTTGTCTTCACTAAGACTTGCTATAATTTTCCCTATGTTTAATAGTGTCTTTTGACATTCTAAATCAATATTATTCTTGAGCACTAATATTTCTTTCTTGCTTAATACTTAATGCACTTTGATAGCACTTAGAAATAAAAAGTTTTAAGTACTATCTATTCCTCCTTATTACTCCTTTTAAGCAACTTTTAACACTAACTTGTGTTGATATATTTTATAGGTTTCAAGATAATAATTCTACATCCTTATTTAACTTGAAATTTTTTTAAATCAATATTCTTATTGCTACCTTTAATAACTCTTAAAATGGTATTTTCAAAGAATTTTAAATAATACTTGAAGAATAAACTTTTAATAACACCAATTATCAAACCTTATCTTGACCTCCTTGTAGCAATATTGCTTGGTGATTTAGTTCACCTGTTTGCTTCCCCTAGATTTGTAAACTTTGCAACTTCAACTCCTTGATCTTTGCTACCCTAAAATCCTCTGCATTGTAGCTTCTAATGCTGCCTATTTCCCTTCAACTTGTTGTTCTATAACCCTAGAATTTATAGCTATTAGTGCTACCTAATATGTTGTCCTCTCATTGTCTTTAACTCTAAATTCTTAGATTCTAATACATCCAATTTCTCCTCTCATATATTATCCTTAATCTCTTGAACTTATGCTACAAAAACATCAATCTCTTCTTTCATAGATCAACCTTCAAGCCTTCAATGGCAATTTTCCAATCTCTCAAATTTTGTGGGCTCTTATATATTTTTTCTCCTTCAACATTCTTTTCAAATTCTAACCTCAATCTTGGCTTATCTTTTGGAATTTTTCTAAAGAATCTGAATATCTTGAGTTCTTAATAAAACTCTTCCAAAATTTAATAAAATTCTTACCAAATTATTATTCCTTTTGGATTTTTTATCGCATGGTTATAAATGCCCCAAATTATGCTCCATCAGGTACTTATCCTTGCTAACAATCTTATCCCTTGAGTTCTCCTCGAATCTCCTTCAATGGCATTCTTCAAATCCTCTCCAATGACCTTCTTTAAATTCTTCAATGAGGCTTTCCTAGCCTTATCCTTCTTTCTTTTTTCAAGCCTTCCTTGAGACCTCTTCTCTTGGATATTTGATTTCTACAACTTCTAAAATATTTTTCTTAAAACTTCAATGAGACCTTTCCTTGATCTCTCTAATATTCAACTATGGAAGTTTTACAATGAGATCTCTTTCTTGGATCTTTAAATTTGTTTCATCTAAAATTTGAAATAGGATATTTTCTAGTACTTCTCTTTCTTTAATCTTTCGAATATATATGTTCTTCAATGGGACCTCTTATGGGTCTCTTCAACTTCTTCAATTTGACATCTTCAATATTCAATGGATATCTCTTTCTTGAGTCTCCTCAATCTTCAATCTGCAAATATGCTAATCTTGCAATGGGACCTTTTCCTTAGCCCTCCAAAATCTTCAATCTTCAGCTTATTGCTTCAAGTACTGGATTTATTCGACAGAATATATTCTTCCCATCTCTTGTAGGAAGCTTCTCAAATTTCTTTGAATCAATTTTTTCTGTAACAAATTATTAGAAAAACTATATTGAAAAACTTTAAATCTAAAGATAATGATCTTCACTAGTTTATTTGTCAATCTAGTGGAATCAATGTTGAGTTCTAGTCTTCATGATTTTTTTTGTAACTCTATGGAAAGACTAGCCAAATGCAATTTAAAAATTTTTGAAAATGAGATTTCTTATATCCTCTCAATATCTCTTGTGGATATCTCCATTTCCTATCAATCTACCTTGTGCTCTGATACCACTATTATCTTTTGATGATATATATTAAAGGAAATGCAACCACAAGATCTAAAAATAGCATGCAATGTTAACTATATAATAATGGCAATATAATATGCAATAAAAGTATAAGAGAAATATCTGCAATAACTCAAAAAATAACCATTAATGAAAGATCATGAAAATAGTACAATGTATTATTATGGAGGACTTGAACACTATAAAAATTCATACATAATATACATTGTACCTACTTTCTCTAATCATATATATTGTATATGCTTCTATCCAATTCTATCTAACAAAGGCCTATATATAAGAATATATATCTCTTGATATTTCATCTACCAATGACTCTTCATATTCCTATTCTATGACTCATGTACATGTGGACTACATGCACATTTACATAATTGAACATTCTAACACTTGTGCATTTATTATATTATATAAAGTAAATGCTCAAACTTTAATATAATATTAACTCTTAATCTAAAGATGTACCCAAGGCAATACATTGGCATGTATCAAATAATGTAAAATACTCCAGTATTGCTATAAAAGGTTATCAGATAGTTTAGAATAAAGTTTGGGTCAAAGAATACAAGAAAATTGGCTAAGTGTAAAAATATTATTGGACATTTTGAATGTTGATGTTAGCTTGTGTTGCAAAAATCTTTGATATCTAGCAACCAAACATCCAATAGAGTTAGAAACAATTTTTGACTAAGTAAGATGACCAAACATATTAAAATGATGGTAGAAACATATGGGTAGTTTAAACCCAGCATCTAATATGCAACAACCCGAGCATATTTAAATATTGATGTCAGCAAGAGAGCAAAGTATCCAATATCATATGAAATACACTTGGTCACTTTGGAGTAAGAAATCAGGTAAGTATAAGGATCCAACATCCAACACAATAGTGGAGCTTGCTAGGCACATTGATTCTTAGTTCCAAACATTTTTTAGTACATACATCAATAGGCATGTTAGAAAACCTAGCCTAGAAACATGATTAAAGTAAAATTGGCAAATGCATAAATTGAACCCAACATCTAATATGCAACAATCTGGGCATATTTGAACATTGATGTCATCAAGAGAGAGCAAAGTATCCAATATCATATGAAATACACTTGGCCACTTTAGATTAAGAAATAAGATAAGTATAAGGATCCAACATCCAACATAATAGTGGAGCTTTCCAGGCACATTGATTCTTAGTGCCAAATATTTTTCAATGCATACATCAGTAGGTATGTTATAAAACCTAGCCTAGCAACATGATTAAAGTAAAATTAGAAAAATCTCCTCAATAATTGGAAAACACCTCCTTGGAGGATTAAAACAATTGTTGAAGAGGCTAGGATCCTTTTCCAGGGAAGATAGGATAGAAAATCCCAACATGTCTTTCGAGAAGATAACAAAAATGTTGATAAGCTGGCCAATTTGGGTGTCGATGGTGATGGACTTTTCAAATGGGAACACGGTGTCCCAAGTAAATTAGAGGAGCTTATTCAACAAGAATTCCAAGAATGATTATCAAATTTACCAATAGAGAAGTCACTATAAGTTTGAAGGCTAGGAGTATTCCCATCTCTTTTTTGAATTGGACTCACAATAAAAATTATCTAAGTTATCAGTCTTCATGGATGTTGCTTGGAAATACCACAAAGACTAATGGGGATAGTCACATGTCAGATAACATGGCTCCTAGTCATCTTAGTAATTTGAGGTTGGTTGATAATCATAGGTAAGGAAAGAAACGGTAATATAAGACTTTGAACCAAAGCCAAGTGGACCACCAGATAGCCACCGCCATAAATCTAGCCAATAGGTTCACTTCTCCAAGGCTGATTAGCTAAGATAGTATGTGGTACCAAAGAATTTCATATACGAAAGAAAGTAATTACCAAAGAATTATTAAGAGTAATTGTCAATATAGAGCTTGTGGGAGTTTTTTTTAGTACTCTATTATGTGTGTCTACAGATTTTTGTTTCTATAGACACCAAAATAGCACCAATCCGATTATGTGACGACAAGCATCGATCGCATTGACACACACAACCCCTAGGGCAGCCCCCAGAGGTTAAAAAGTGGTCCTAACCACTTCCAAAAGTAGTTTTGGAGGTCAAAGGTCAATTTGGCACCTTTTTGGCACCTTGCTCTCTGCTCGTCCCACCCAGGGATGAATACAAACTGGCATTCGTCCCACCCAGGGATGAATATCAGCATTCACCCCAGGGTGAGGCGAATAGCAAGTTTGACTGGCAAAAAGTCAAACCTCGACAAGTCCGCTAGTTAACTGAAGCTTCAGGCCATGCAATTGTGAGGAATAGCTTTAAATCAAGAAGAGAGACTTCAGTCATGCATGTCTTTGATTTTGGAGACCTCATGCAAGGAGACTCTAAATCAGGGAATTATCTTTTCTCTCAAAATAGGACAAACAACTCAAGTGGCGCCCTCGCATGCGCAATTCAAACAAAGAGACCCTAGGTCTATAAATTGGTGAGTCTTCTCACCCAAAAATGGGATAGAGAGGAGATTTTGGAGCAATGAAGTGCTGCTAAAATATATCCTCACCCTTTGTTTGTGCTTTCACATCCTTGATCTCTCTTTTGGAGGGAGGTTATTGGGTGATCATTGGAGGCGCATTCTAAGACCCAAACCCAAACATTTGGCCACAATATTCCACAAAATTTGTTGACAACACCCCATAAGAAGTTTTGGACCCATCCCAAGTGGATTGGTGCCAAAATAGAGTCCCAAACGATGGGCGTCCTGCCCCCGAGCGCCCCCCAAACTATCGTAGCCCTAATCGCCCCACCCCGGAGTGAATAGAAATATGTGATAGATTTCTCTGATTTTTCTTTTGCATCTTATTCTAGGTTATTTAAATAGGCTGTAGTTTAAATTTCACTTCATTCTGAGCATTTTTGACCAGGTTTTTATCATTTCTCGCCTTTACTAACTTGCAGATGGCACCAGAAAAATTTGGGTGATAGAGGCCAAATTGGAGAAATATGACCTTCTGGGTCTTCCCAAAACACCCCCAATTAGCTAACCCCAACTTTGCAGGTCATTTGGAGCTTTCTGGATAGGACATTGAAGAGGGTGCTTTCTGACAAGTTATTGTAGGTCTATTCGTCCCACCCCGGAGCGAATACAAATATGTGAGGAATTTCTAGACTGTTCCTTTTGCAGTGGCCTCCTGGTAACATATTCATGCTTCTATTAAATTTTTAGGTCGATCTGAGGTCATTTGGTTATCGTTTTAATATTTTCATGCATACACTAACAGTAGGCCTTGGGAAATACATGTTCTATTCTGTCTGCAGGTGCTACTGATCTTTTCTGTTTCCTTGAACATAGGTTTCCAACATCAGAGGAGTAGCAAAGAGTCAAAATTCATATACACAAGTGGCGGTGACATTTTGGTCCGCCCATATTACATGTGGGCACGCGGAAGAAGGATTGCTATCCATGGATGTGATCAAAAACATATTTAACGCTCCTATCCCCTAAAAAGGAAGGAGACGTATTGTAACACGACTTTGAAAGCATATCAATAAAGAGGACCCTATTCCATATTGCTTTTATCTTGTGTCGATTCGCTCATGTTCTTTCCTTTTATGCATTTTTCAATACATAGGCTTTTGGCGTTAAGTTTGGTTTTAGACGCATCGTACTTGGCATTTTCCTTTTTGTTTTCGTATCCTCGTGCTTTCAGTGGTGATCACGGTGGGACCTCTATCCCTTGATTTTTAAGGTTAACTTTCTGATCAAAGTTGCTTGTTTTTGCTTACAGGTACCAAGTTTTCAAACCCTGGACTGCTATTCGTTTCAGTCTGTGACGAGTGCAGAGCTGGAATTCATCTCATCCAGGGATGAATAGGAATTCATCCTACCCTAGAATGAATACAGATCTATTATTCATCTCACCCCGGGATGAATAGCTCCTTGTGCAATTTTAGGGCAGAAATTTAGAGACATCCGATTTGGGCAGAGAAGAGGTAGGGGTCCTAAAACACCTTCTGTCAATTTTTGCTTTCTGTTCTCTAGTTATTTGCTTGCATAGGAGAGTTTGAATGCTTGTTTGCTTCATTTATGCAACTTAAAAAGAACCCCACACACCACGTGGCAAGTTAAAACAACAAGGAGTTGGTCGTAAAACCCCAACCCTTGAGCAAGACCAACGGTGGATTTCATCACCACCTTGGCTTGAGATACTGCATACATTACCCCGATCGCGACTGTTGCTAGACGTAAATCCTGATGAAAGCTGACCAAGTGTAGCTGGGGTGATTCCCAATGCATGAGGATAAGTCTTCTATGGTAGGTGTCATAAACAGAGTGATTCCCCTTCCGTACCGCCTATGTTCCACGTACCATCTGCTCTCACGTACCAATAGTTTCCCTCACGTAAGGGCGGGTATATAGAGAGGTTGGTATATCGGTCTGGCAATGGTATATCGAAGGGGCGACCATTTTTTGGGAGTCATAAGAGCCATCATTTTGCATTTAAATGTTCTTTCCACAAGCTTTCAAAATGAACATTAAAAACACACTGAACCAGGTTTAGGGCACACTTTTAATCTTTAAACGAGATAATCATTGTTTTGTGTGTGTGATATTTCCTATTTAGTGTAGCATAAGAAATCCTAAAAAAGATAAAAATCTACGCATCTTTAGGTAAGCATCACCATGGTGTACACCCGTAGCCGAGCCCAATCACGGGAAAGCACCACGAAAAGTGTACAAAGGGGGGCAAGTCACCTCCGTTATAGTCCTGAGGACTTGGTCATCCCACCTTGGTGGCCTGACACACAAGATAGTCCACATCATGCCATTACAGAATAGGACTATAGAGGCACCTCTTTGAGAGGCACCCCCACTCAGCATAGGTCCTTTCAAGAAGAGAACCTACACGTAGCACTCAACATAGACAGGAGGCCTCCCTTAGATGCTCGTTATGAGTGGCCTAGTGATGAAGTGCTAGAGCAACATAGGGTCCATAAGGAGGGGCCACATGATTTTGTCATCCCTCCTCTATCCCGTATTGCTGTTAGAAACACTAGACCAAATCCAGAGTATCAAGCTCTCCAGACAGGGCAAGACAATTCTGCCCGCACCTTGCATGCATATGAAAGGGAGTACGAGGAAGACCACCATGTTCCTCAAGAGTAGTACACAGCATGGGAGCGATGCACCTCCACACCTGCTATGTATCAGGATCACCCATTGAGGCCAGAGCCTCGGGTTAATGCAGCTAACCTCGATAGAGGAAAGCAACCCATAGGGGTCTCGGATCACCACGACCGAGATAGACATGTAGGAGAGGCATCTAGGCTTCCTAAACATGAGACGGTGAAACAAAGTGACTTGGCATTTGCCAGACATGCCGCCCACCAAGCGCAAATCACGCAGCTCAGGCAGGATCAACAATAGTTAGAGCATCTGTATCGCCTTAACAAAGAGCGCATTCAACGTCAAACAACCGAATTGCTTCATAACAATGTGCCTGAGAAGGTCCCAACCCCTCGTGCACATAAAGTAGAAGTGTATGAGAGGCACAACCCCTTGGTACGAGATAGGTCTACGTGACCTTATCAAGTATTGCCTCCAAGACCTCCTAGACCTGAGCGGGAGGCCACTCCCAGAAACAATGATGGGCACCCTCCGCGGGCACCCACCCATGTGTATAGGTCTCGGCCAGGCACTCCTCAAGAAACCTATGAGGAGTATGAACAAGAAGAAGAGCGGGCTAAAACGCTCTACCAAGGCAGAGGGGGTGCTATCCAGCTACCCCTCCATAGGCCTCAAGTTCCCCGCAACCCACAATGGGAGCAAACTAAGGAGGAAGAAATTAAATCCTCTGATGCATATAAAGCACTGCTAGAGCACTTAGAGTCTATGGAGATCAAGACTTATGGGCCCCAAAATCCCACTTTATGCCAACTCCGTAGTCATCCTGTGCATCCATCAGTGCCGACACCTCCATACCCTGAACACTTTAAACTGCCCCAGTTGGCACTCTTTAGAGGGGAGGAGGATGCCCAAGAGCACGTGACTAGATTCCTGAGCCAGTGCTTTGGCATTCAGGATAATGATGCTTTGTTACTAAGAACATTTATAACCACATTCGTAGGCCCTACCTCGGATTGGTTCACTCAATTACCAAAACATAGCATCAGTAACTTGGATCAGCTAGTGGATGCGTTCCTCGAATGCTTCACCTTCAACACCAAGAAAAAGGCATCATTAAGTGACCTAGCTAGCCTCAGGCAGTATGAGGAAGAAACCATGGTGGCATATGGGAACCGGTGGAGGACGTTGCTTTCAAAGCTGCCCTACCTCCCTCCCATGTCCGACCTGACCCAAATGTTCTCAAAGAGTTGTTTGAGATCGATCTCTATGCTATTGCAGCTATAGCAATATGCCACTTTAGAGGAAGCTCTGGCACAAGCCAGAATCATTGAGGAGATCAAGATACAGGATGGCGAGATCGCCAAACCTAAGAAGAAAGAATGGACCAAGAACACCAAAATAGGGACCACGCAATAGAAACCCGCTACGGTCAATCAAGTTGCTATAAACGTCCCTAAGCCTGCACAAGCAACACAACCTCAAAAGGCTAACTATCAGGCGGTGCCTCCTAACAACTATGATAGAGAAAACCAGAGGCAGGAACAAAATCAGCAGCGTCACCCTAGGCGACAATTTACTCCTTACACAGAGTCCAGGGACTCCCTGTTTGACCGCTTGTCGGCGGCGAACTTGATCAACCTGCCAGAGATTCAAACCATAGACCCCAATGCACCAAAGCCTAAGGGGTACCGGGAGGACTTGTATTGTAGGTTCCACAGGCGGAAGGGACATGATCTTAATGCATGTTGGAAGTTCAAAGGTTTGGTACAAGACCTAATCGACAACAAGACATTGGCGGTGGACAACCCCGTAGCGCCAAACAACCAACATATGGGAGTCTTCAGAGACCCCTTGCCTGCCCATGATGCGCAGGAAAAACCCCTTCAAGTCAATGAGGTGCAACAGAATTGCCCCATGCAGGGGTATGTAGGGATGATAAGCATAGTGACTAGGAACAAGAGGTATCAAGGAGCTGCCCCTGTGGTGGCCACTAGAGAAGTTCCATCGACGTCACAACCTCAACAACACCCTACGCAACCTCCCCCACCTAGACCAGTGGCCATGATTCGGACTAGACTTACCCAAAGTCTAAGGACCACGTCGGCTAGGCTCTCCATATACGAGCTCATTCAACAATCAACGCCCCATCGGGAGGCTCTAATGGAGATATTAAAAGCCATCGAGCTGCAGCCCCATGAAGCAAACTCTTTCAACAACTTCGTGGGACATGTAAAACAATGTACAGAACCAGTCATCACCTTTAGAGAAGATGAATTGAAATCAGTGATTGGTGATGTGGCGGATCCACCCCTGCACGTTATTGCGTGGGTCAACGGGATTCCGTATAAGAGGGTGTTGGTGGACACTGGCTCGTCCAGTAATATCATCACAACAGCAACATTGAAACATCTGAAGTTGCCGACATCTCACATCATGGCCTCCACCTATACACTACGAGCATTCAATGATGCAATATGCTCGACGGTTGGCACAATTGTCCTACCCATCCAAGTGGGACAAAAGACTATTCATACATTGTGCCACATCTTGGAAGGTGAGATGGCTTATAATATCTTGTTGGGCCGGCCTTGGATCAGGGACATGAAGTGTGTCCCTTCAATAGCTCATCAGTGCCTAAAGTATACATTTGAAGGACAGGTGCATGTAGTCTCGACAGACTTAGAGCCCTTCAAGTACTGCAATACGGTGCAATTCATGCCGCAATCGACCCTCCCATCAACACATTTGGATTTTTAGTTGAATCCATCTAATCAGGGTCTGATTCCATAGGCATCCCCATTGTCGAATCCATCCAATCCCCAACAGGGTCCATCTTCCTCATCTGGTCCTTCAACAACGATGCCACCTACGGTGGCCACATCAAAGGACAAGGGAAAGAAACCCCTAGAAGAGGAACCACCCCTAGTCTCAACCATCTCTACCGAAGAGATGCCTAGCCGAATGGAAGTCGAGATGCCTAGTTCGCCCCACATGGAGTGGACTCCGGAAGGACTCCCATTCGCTCCCCCTCAACCACCAACGATCACCGTTGAGATGGCCAACATGGGCCTAGGGGAGTATATAGTGTGAAACATTGTCGCAACGCCCACACTTGAGTCCATGCAGGACATGGGGAGGCCTCGACTCCCCATCGGCTCTGTGGTTCCTCTAGGCTACCCACCCAATCAGAACAAACTTTGTTTATGGGGGCCTGGATAATGGCGTTGAAACTTGTATGCAAGAAGACGAAGATGAAGAGCCCTTTGTAGAGGACGTCAACTATTTGTCCAACCCAGACTTCGCATTGAGATATCTTGGCCAATGCAATTGGCATGGATATGGGTTGGGCAGGTATGAGCAAGGAGTGCGTGTTCTTTGCCAACCGAGATATCAAATGTCGTATGACAAGTCGGGAGTAGGGTTCAACCACCCCTTGCCCCTAGACATCTTGGTGGAGAACATGCAAGGCCTAGGGATAGGCAACAAGGATGGGTTGGCATTAGATCCATATGCCAATCCTAACACAACATATACATTGGGAGATTATCTCCCATTGCTAACAACCAACCTTGTTGACCATAACAACCCTTTCCCTTCGGTCGAAAATGGAGACAATTCAAGGACTCACCCACAAGAGGGATATGGACAAGACCAAGAAGGGTCTTCAGAGGATGAGTCGGAGTACGAGGTAGCACCTTGGGATCCTTTCGAGTCTGATAGCAATCATTCACAAGTATATCCCATGGATGATGATCAGGAGAGCTTCCTGACAATGTTCCCTCTGGATGCTCCAATTGAGCATATGCCACCTCAAGAGAATCAGGTCCCCCCCGTAGAGAGCGGAACAACCCCGATGGGACCACATTAATTTGCTCGAGCAAGATGAGCCTCATATGTCACAAATAGCTATTGGAGCCAACGAAGGCCTTTGGATCTCTGACAGTGATTATGAAGATGAAACTGAGATGGCTTATCTCAATCATATGCGACAACAACAATATCCCTTGGATATAGATGACATGTTTGAATAGTTACACATAGGGCCAAGGCATAGGTGGCACCTAAACCAAGCGTAGTTATAGCAATTACTGCACCCGCCACTCTAGGTACACAGAGAGCATCTTCCGCCTGGAGACCCTATAAAACCATCAGTGCCTAGGGCGGACCCTGTCTTTTTATCCATGCATAGGGCCGATCCATTTGTGCCAGTACCCATAGAGCCAGATCCGGAGCACAAAGATCATCTAGGATGTCCGAGTAATCACACCCATGGTAATGGAGACCACAATCATTTCATCAACATGATCTCCATTGATTTAACCGCCCCCATCCATGATCTAGCCGACCCGACATGGTCATTGCATCTAGACCTAGATGCTATAGACTGGGATCGTGCTGACACACCGCCATCCCCATCAGAGTACTGGCCTTGTGGTGGGATGTTCCATTTCACCCCAGGACAGACTCAGGATGTCTTCCATGTTGAAGAGGAACCTGATGTTCCAAATGATGATCTAAATTCAGCAAATGATATCCACTTGATCCCAACTCCACACCAGTTGGAGGATGGGTCCCACATGTCGGTCGAGGAGATGACTGACGTAGACATCGGCTCAGATCTAGTGAATTTGCAAATCATCAAGTTGGGGGTAAGTCTATCCCTCGAAGAGCAAGCCGACTACATTGCCCTTCTCAAAGAGAAGAAGGAGGTTTTTGCATGGTCCTACAAAGACATGTCGGGGCTAGACCAAAATCACTTGGTCAAACCCCAAAATGCCCCAAATGGGTCCATGAACCCTTTGGTCAAACCAAAAGCTCCAAGGATTTCCATATCTTGGTCAAACAACCCAAAGGTGTATAAACTTGTGGATCCACCCCAAAAGCTCCAAGGATTTTTGTAATCTCTTGGTCAAACCAAAAGCTCCAAGGATTTTCGTAATCTCTTGGTCAAACCAAAAGCTCCAAGGATTTTCGTAATCTCTTGGTCAAACCAAAAGCTCCAAGGATTTTCGTAATCTCTTGGTCAAACCAAAAGCTCCAAGGATTTCCATAATCTCTTGGTCAAACCAAAAGCTCCAAGGATTTCCGTAATCTCTTGGTCAACCTAAAAAGCTCCAAGGATTTCCGTAATCTCTTGGTCAACCTAAAATGCTCCAAGGATATCCATAAACCCTTTGGTCAAAACCAAAAGCTCCAAGGATTCCCACAATCGCTTGGTCAACCCCAAAAATGCTCCAAAGGTATCCATAAACCCTTTGGTCAAACACCAAAAGCTCCAAGGGTTACCATAACCGCTTGGTCAAAACAAATATTCAAAACAAACAAAAACAATAAAATCATCAAAAATAACAAAAAAAATTGCATTTCAATTCCATGCATACTCGTAAAAATCAAAAATACAAAAATATAGGTTGCATTAGGCATCACATCCATACATTGCATATTTGCTAGGTCATACAAGTCAAGAGCACCATAGACTGTCATTACTTGGCAATTCCATCATTTTCCACATCAAATCCATTTTATAAACGCATACCTCCAGAATAACACCATCGTCATTTTTAGCATAGTCAGTTGTCTCCTAATGTATATAGGGTTTTCGTCATTCAGTTGTCTTTAAATTGCTAGCCAAAAAATTGTACAAAGTTAAACAGATTTTACAAGGGAAAGTTTTACTTGGATCACGCCTCGTTACGTAACATCCCTACACAAGTTAAAACACATAAAATAATTCCTAAGTTGTGTGAACGCAAGAGAAACCTACAAAGCAGTCTAGGGTACCATAGGTGAAAGATTAGTCTGTTCATCCCCCTGTGCGAATGGTTTAAGAGTGCTGAGAATTGACAAAAGGACGAGCTCTTCCCCATCAATTCCCCCTAATAAATAGTGGTTTTCACCACTACCAAAAATCCCAATCACCGTTGGTCCCCAAAGTTGTAAGGATTCGTACTACACGTCCCTGCCAAGGATGGGTAGTCATCCCCAAGGCCTCAAAGGATCGATGCCATTCAAAAACAAAATTCCCACAAACCATCATCATGACCATCTCCAATCACCTTTGGTCTCAAAGTTGTAAGGATTCATACTACACGTCCCTGAACAGGATGGGTAGTCATCCCCAAGGCCTAAAATATCAATGCCCTTACTTCATAATCTCCATAATCCCCTTTGGTTCCCAAAGTCGTAAGGATTCGTACTACACGTCCCTGAATAGGATGGGTAGTCATCCCCAAGGCCAACAGGATCAATGTCATTCACAAGCTCAACCTTACAAAGTTAAAAATCCAAAATCAAATAACAATGGTTATCACCACTATTCAAAATCCTTGCTCAAAAAGAAAAACAAGAAGAAAAATAAATAGTGATTTTCATCACTATGTATACGAGCAAGTATCCTAAACCATTGAGCAAATAAAAAGCCTGAACTTGAATCCCTAGAATTCTCAGCATTCGAAAACCATCTAGGTGATCCTCATTACGGGTTTGGTGGACAACCTACCTGGCAATGGCGGTATCCTAAACGCATGATGATATGTCTATCACATTAGCTTTGCATGTGAGCAGACCAATGTTTGCATGTGGATGAGCTAGCTTATGGTACCTTAGATTGTCCCATGGATTAATCTTACTAAATACAACAATGGAGTTAGTGGAGCTAATTAGGTGATCCTCAGTACAGGTTTGGTTGATAGCCTATCTGGCACTGGCGGTATCTTGACAAATACCACATAAATGAACTCAATTGCACACACAGGGATGTGAAATAACTTGGTTAAACTCAAGTCGGATTTATACCTTGTTCAAAAGTCTTGCAAGATAAATGTACAGTTTTGGCTAGTTAGTTAAAATATCTGAATCTCAAAAAATCTTAACTACATTTTAAAAACAATTGGTACATTTCATTACGTACATCACCATCAAAAAATATGCAAAATACAAAAACAAAGTTATCACATGCAAAGTCATTCCACAAAGCCATCCCATAAGTACAGCAAGCCAGTAAATCTTGTACAGTCTATGGTGCCATCGACAAGTTATCAACAACTCATTTCATTCATTCCATATGCATACATCATATAATTAGAAACATCACATTCATAATAGCATATGCATACATCAATGTAAATACATGTGCATAAAAACAAAAACACAAAATGCACAAAAACAAGCAATAAAATTGTCCAATGAGAGTGCTTTTGCACTTGACATTTTTGGCATGCAAAATAGATGTCGAGGTCACAAATCCTCACTATCCTATTCCCTAAGAAGGCTACCATAGCTGGACCACTCCACGGGAAGATGGATTTTTGAGAATTTCATCCCCAAACGGCATCACAAAAAGGGTCAAAACCCAACCAAAAATAGCAATAACATTGCCGAACGAAGGTGCCTTTGCGCCTGAAATTCTTGGCATCCAAAATAGACATTGGGGTTACAAATTGTCACTATCCTACTCCCTAAGAAGGCTACCATAGCCGGACCGCTCCACGGGAGGACGAATTCTTGACAATTTCAGCTCCAAAATGCATCACAAAAAGGGTTAAAACCCACCAAAAATAGGTCAGAATGTTCGGACACTGCTTAAGCATTCAACGGTAAACAACTGAAGGCACCCTTACCTAAGTCATCTTGGGTCAAGCGACTCATCGCTTTTCTCATGTCGGTCATTCCCTCATCGATTCGTCGCTTGAGGGGGTAGTCACACTTAGTCACCAATCAACAAAAATATACCCAATCAAGGAAATGACACGCATTCAAAGGATCATTGACAAAGACAATCATGCTCCCGCTTGGGGCAGCAAACAAGCAATAATCACAAGCTGATCAAACACTTGGCATTCATGAATCATGAACTCAAGGTTCCCATAGACAAAAGGTTGCACCCTTTGCCTATTCATGACTGATCAATGTCCAAGCTCAAGTAACACCTCACCGAAAAAGGTTAACACTTGAATTAAGTTCCTTAGCTCGTCAGAAGCAAGGATTCAAGAATGCGTGCCCTTTCCATACTTGGGGCATCAAGAGTTGGTTAGGTTACTAAGAAACCCTAATCATTAGTGCTTTGGTTATCTATTTTTGCTCGACGTTGCGCCTTGCACAATGCTTCCCAAAAATGGGCATCTATAGACACCAAAATAACACCAATCCGATTATGTGACGACAAGCGTTGATCGCATTGACACACACAACCCCTAGGGCAGCCCCTAGAGGTTAAACAGTGGTCCTAACCACTCCCAAAAGTAGTTTTGGAGGTCAGAGGTCAATTTGGCACCTTTTTGGCACCTTGCTCTCTGCTCGTCCCACCCGGGGACGAATACAACCTGGCATTCGTCCCACCCAGGGACGAATATCAGCATTCGCCCCAGGGTGAGGCGAATAGCAAGTTTGACTGGCAAAAAGTCAAACCTCGACAAGTCCGCCAGTTAATTGAAGCTTCAGGCCATGCAATTGCGAGGAATAGCTTCAAATCAAGAAGAGAGACTTCAGTCATGCATGTCTTTATTTTGGAGACCTCATGCAAGGAGACTCTAAATCAGGGAATTATCTTTTCTCTCAAAATAGGACAATCAACTCAAGTGGCGCCCTCGCATGCGCAATTCAAAACAAAGAGACCCTAGGTCTATAAATTGGTGAGTCTTCTCACCCAAAAATGAGATAGAGAGGAGCATTTTGGAGCAACGAAGTGCTGCTAAAATATATCCTCACCCTTTGTTTGTGCTTTCACATCCTTGATCTCTCTTTTGGAGGGAGGTTATTGGGTGATCATTGGAGGCGCATTCTAAGACCCAAACCCGAAAATTTGGCCACAATATTCCACAAAATTTGTCGACAACACCCCATAAGAAGTTTTGGACCCATCCCAAGTGGATTGGTGCCGAAACAGAGTCCCAAACGATGGGCGTCCTACCCCCAGGCGCCCCCAAACTATCGTAGCCCTAATCGCCCCACCCCGGAGTGAATAGAAATCTGTGATAGATTTCTCTGATTTTTCTTTTGCATCTTATTCTAGGTTATTTAAATAGGCTGTAGTTTAAATTTCACTTCATTATGAGCATTTTTGACCAGGTTTTTATCATTTCCCGCCTTTACTAACTTGCAGATGGCACCAGAAAAATCTGGGTGATAGAGGCCAAATTGGAGAAATCTGACCTTCTGGGTCTTCCCAAAACACCCCCAATTAGCTAACCCCAACTTTGCAGGTCATTTGGAGCTTTCTGGATAGGACATTGAAGAGGGTGCTTTCTGACAAGTTATTGCAGGTCTATTCGTCCCACCCCAGAGCGAATACAAATCTGTGAGGAATTTCTAGACTGTTCCTTTTGCAGTGGCCTCCTGGTAACATATTCATGCTTCTGTTAAATTTTTAGGTCGATCTGAGGTCATTTGGTTATCGTTTTAATATTTTCATGCATACACTAACAATAGGCCTTGGGAAATACATGTTTTATTCTATCTGCAGGTGCTACTGATCTTTTTTGTTTCCTTGAACGTAGGTTTCTAACATCAGAGGAGCAGGAAAGAGTCAACATTCATATACACAAGTGGCGGCGATGTTTTGGTCCGCCCATCTTACATGTGGGCACACGGAAGAAGGATTGCTATCCATGGATGTGATCAAAAACATATTTAATGCTCCTATCCCCTAAAAAGGAAGGAGACGTATTGTAACATGACTTTGAAAGCATATCAATAAAGAGGACCCTATTCCATATTGCTTTTATCTTGTGTCGATTCGCTCATGTTCTTTCCTTTTATGCATTTTTCAATACATAGGCTTTTGGCGTTAAGTTTGGTTTTAGACGCATCGTACTTGGCATTTTCCTTTTTGTTTCCGTATCCTCATGCTTTCAGTTTCTCCATTGTCTCAAGGAAGGGATCCGTGTCTATTTATTTTTTGTAATTATGATGCATGTGTGTTTTCTTAGGGTATACCCAAAATGTTGTATGGGAAGTTTCTTTTTGATCACAGGCTATGTGATTTATTGGATGTAATGACTTTGGCGGTATGTAGATTTTACATATATAGGATCCTTAGTAAGGATATGTTTATCAACAACCTTGGGCTGATTTTTGTAAAAGGTTTTGGGTCAACCTGTAAAACCTAGTATTAATGCTATAGTATCTTATCTACCAAACAAAAAAGTAAAATTAGAAAATACATAAATTGAACTCAATGTTCAACAAAATACTTCATAAATCATATATATCAAAGAGTTGTTGGATAATGTTGAGTACTGATATAAACAAAGGATGCTAAAATTTTTGGCAAAAATGAATTAGGATCCCTGCATCTGATAAAATAAGATAAAAATATTTAAAAGAGAGAACATGCACCAAAGTACTAAGATGTGTCCTCGACAAGTAAATATGTTGTTTAAGAATCCCAACAAACTCAGATTCTTATTTGAATGACATCTATGTTGTTATGGTTAGGAAGATAGTGAGGTATCTAGAAGCACAACGAACATGTCAAAAAATCCTATGCGACAGATGAAGACATGATAACCACCACTCCCTTAGATCAAGTAAAATTGTGCCACCTCAGCATCATGATGCTAAATTAGTTACAACAAAATAAGCTAGAGGTATGAGTACATGTGCTACAACAACCTGTTAGACCTAAAATCCACTCTCTAAATCATAATGACAATTAAACAATTATAATTTGAAATCTATATATACCAAAATGTAATTTATTTTGATGGTTAGCTCTTTGGTGTTTACAATTAGCATAATTATATTGATTGAGGACTATACATATCTTGAATGAAGATTGGATTTTTGTCTGGACTTTTGCTCATATCTCTATGTTGAACATGTATGTATGCCTTATTGAGTGTTAATGATTTTCTAGTTAAAGTTAGGAATGGATAATTTTGTTATAGTTATTCTACATTTTGAATTTCTCCCTAGATTTACCATTATAGTTCTAGAATGATTTAGCAAAATCTTAGAGTTCTTCATGTTAAGTTGTTCAAATAGCATAAGGGATGCAAAGTGCTTTGTTAGGTAGTTTAATCTATGTTTTAATTGTGAGACTCTCTATAATATATCTCTTGATTTTGTTTAGCTCATCTTTCTAACCCTTTGCATTTCTTTTTCTAGTCTGCAACTCCCTATTTAGTTAGATTAGTTAGTCAAAGGAACTAGTTTTCTTCGAAGGTTGACTCAGAACTTGTTTTTGAGTCTTTCTATATTTTGGCTAAAGTCTTGAGGGTGCATCTCATTCACTTAGATGGATTTTGAACCAAGAATCCTCGATGACATTCAATCCCAAAGGTGCCAAAAACAATGCATGATATAGGTTCGCCATGATCATTGAAGCTCTCTATGAGCTGCTCAAGGGATGCCCCTCCGACGGTGCGTAACTGATGCAATAACATTTCAATTTCTTTTAACAAATTGAAACTGGAAGGAAGTCCGTTGGAGATTGTTTCGAATCGAAGATCTGGAACAGTCGATGACATGACAGCGTTATGCGCCTCGAACATGCGCTTGCCCGTTGTCTCGGTGATGACGAACGTGACGCGGAAGCCTTTAGAGGTGAGCCTTCTGGCTAAATCCAAGAGCAGATTCATATTACTCTGCACCGGAAAGGGGAACATCATAATGTGAGGCTTAATCCTATTCTCCAATGGCCCTGTGTGCTCCATCTCAAATAATTATTGTGGATTCCATAGTCCTTTTTTCTTCCTGTGCTAGCAACTGTGGCTGCTACTCTTATTGGCGATCCCTTATGCCTGCCAAAATCAAGTGATAACAATCCGGTGATGAGTAGAAGATGAGGTATTAAAGTGGGATTGAAATTTTAATATAAAAATATTAAAAAATAAATAATTTGTATGAAAATAATATTATATGACCAACTACTTACATATTTATAATAACTAAACATTAATAGAATGAAGAATTGAGGAATCCTACCTAAATAAAACCAAAGACATGGAAAATTTATAGCAAACTACAAGGAGAGTAATGTCAAACGACAAAGTATATGATCAAAGCACTGACGCCATATTGAGGTTACCTCTACAGTACCCTTAGCCAAGGAGCAAGCGTTTTGGCATGTTACCAATGGTCTCCAAGGATTCCAAGAGGGGAGGAGCTCGTGTGCACCGTTAGTACCCAGAGGTATTCCGCGAAATAGCAGCAATCATTATGCCGTGTGCGCATGTCAATCTTACCCCTGATTGTGATTGCGGTGGTGCCGTAAATCAGTTGTAAGTTGTGAGGTGCGTAGTGGCTCCACTGTTTCTCTGTTCTTCGAAAGCGCTGTCTGTAAAGCGACAATAACTTCTTTTTTTTAATGTTAGCCGTATAAATCCAAGAAAGTTTTGAATGCGAAAAGATTCCAAGAAGATTACAGGCCTTGCCGATTAGAGAGAATTTTATTTTACAGACAGCAGGCCTTGTCGATTGTCGATTGTGAATAATTAGAAAGAATTTTATTTTACAGGCCTTGCCGATTAGAGGGAATTTTATTTTACAGTATAATTGCTCTATTTTATTTCCTTAAAATTTGGATAGACCAATTTTTATTTTATAGTTTTATAATGCTAGAAATGTATTTTATTTATACATAATTTTTTAATAAATTATATAATTCTTATAATAATATAAAAATAATATTTCAATCAACTATATTATTGTAAATTAACTTTTATGAATGTATTTATCACAATGAAGATTTAAATTTAAACTATGATAATGTGATTACTTTCATTTTTTTATTTGCTCTAAAATATATTATATAATAAATTTGATTTCTTTTTTAATTAATTATATGAAAGTGAAATAAACTTTATTATTATTTTTATTATTATTATTATTATTATTATTATTATTATGTTATAATTAAAAAGTATATATGATCAATAATCATCTCACACTATCATACAAATTAAATTTAGTATATATAGTTTATAAAGCATATTAAAATATAAAATATATAACTATATAAAAACTAATTAATATATATATATATATATATATATATAATAATAACAATACTGTTTATTAGTTGAATGTTTTTCATATATAAAAACCTATAAATATATATTTATTTGCAATGGATGGTGGTATACGAGTGGTTAGAATTTGTATAGGACTTTATCCCCTTTGATAAGGTTCTATAAAAATTATATATATATATATATATATTATTATATATATATATTATATATATATTATATATATATATATAAGGTTAGAAAATAAGGGGTTTTGAAAGGCTTTCTAAACCTTTTACAAACTTAAACATTAAATTCTTAATCATGTCCCAAAAATCAAAGATCGAAAGAAGAACCATAAAGGGCTAAGAAGAAGATAACCAAAGAAAATAGGGACGAAGAAAAGTAGAAACAAAGACCCACATCCCATCCTAAGAAACCTCCTCTTCAAGGAGTTCTAGCACATCAAAATCTTGAGGACCAATAAGGATATTCTTCTTAGCTGTGGAATTTCCATGTTGCTTCACCATTTTTAGATTTTTTTCTTTTTGGAAAGGTTGGGTTTGAATCCCATTAATCCCATGGAAGAAGTTACATGGGGGAATGCCTCTTACAACAACCTTACTTTAGAATTTAGGCTATTGGAGCACCAATAGGTTTCTTCTCTGCATTTAGATCATGAAGCCCGCTAAATCCTTGACCTTGGCTCCTTTTTAACCAAAATAGCCTAGACTCAAACAAATTATTTTCTCACCCAGGTGTTGTAGGTGAGTTGGAGAGGAGAGGGCAATCCTCCAAGGGAGGACCTAGTTTCAAATCTCCACCCTACCAAAAATTTGAATTGGGTATCCAAAATCTAATTGATAATGTTGGTGTAGGTAGGGTTGGGTGCGATCCTCGGGTGACTTTGATGGTGTAGAACCCCTGTTCATGGTCTATCATACCAAGACGGCTCCGCAAGGGGTTTTTCTCTTAGAAAAACAAAAAAGAAATTTTTTTTCTCATTTCTTAAACTTAGGATCATCTACAAGTTGTTTGCAATATTGACTTTTATTTCATATGTTTCTTGATATCCAAGTCTGAGGATTTACCCACCCTACGATAAAAACCTACGTCAACTCTTCCTTTTTCTGGTATTTGGTTATATAACCTAGAGAGGAATTATCTTTCCCCAATTTAGATCCCTTGTGCTCCAAAGAAGACTCCAAAACTCCAGCTGAGGGTATAGTCTCCTTCTTTGAGGTAGAGATAACATTATGAAGGGTAACTGGCCCCACAACCAAAATAGATGCTTTCTTATTTTCCACTTCAAAAACATCTAGACCTAATATTAAATAGTGAAAATAATTTTCTTGGGCATATAAACTAGAAACCAAAACATTGGTTTCCTTAAGTTCTTCTACGGGATCAACTAGATCTAAATTTAGATGGTTCGAAGAAATCTTCTAGGAGGAACAACTAAAGAAAGGCCTAAGAGGGGGTTCAAAGAACTTACCATAGCCATGGGTATTGAAACCTCTCTATCTTTCATCGAAGGATCAATATTTTTTGGCCAACAAATAAGGTCTTCTAGAGGCTTTAAAAGGTTCTCTTCAAACCAAAAATCCATGTATTTCAAAGAGCTCGAGGGGCTAGCTTCTATTTTATGAAGCTCAAATTTCTATTGGGATTTTTTCTTAAGAAGACATGTGCATGAAGAATGTCCCAATTTCTTACAAGTGGCATAGAAAAGAGGATTTTTTTTTATATTCTCTCTCTTAAACCTAGGTGCCAAAATTAGAGACAAGATCTATAGAGTTAGGGATATCCCCTTCAAGATGGACATTAACCCACATCCTGGTAAAAATCATTCTAGAAATTATTTATATATAAATTTTATATTGATTGTGTGTTTTTTTACTTTTTTATAATGAATATTTATTGGATTTTTTTGTTTTGTTTTTATTTCGAATATTTATATATTTACATGTTGCATGTAATGGAAATATAGAAGGTACTATGGAGGAATTATTTAACTTTTAACTATGAAGTTTGAGGAGAGATATCATCAAGGCCATGAAAAAAAAAGAAATTTGAATAAGAAAAATTCATAATATGAAATCTCAAGATAAAATTTTTGTTTAAATTTTACTATATTATAAAAGGAAAAAATTTTTTAAAATATTAATGAATAATCATTATATATATACCAATTTTTTTTAAATTTTTTAGCCTACGGTGAGCGCGATGCATAAAGGTTGTGGCAAGCAAGCTACGACGAGTGTGATGCGCAGGGGGATGGGGTGAGCAAGCTATGATGAGCAAGATACTATGAGTATGATGCATAGGGGCTATGGCAAGTAGGCTACGATGAGCATGATGCGTAGGGGCTACAACAAACACAATGTGCAGGAACTACAGTGAGAAGGCTACAATGAGCACAATGCATAGAGGCTGCAGTAAGTAGGCTATGGTAAGCATGGTGCATAGAGGTTATGGTGAGCACAAACCATGGAGGATACAACGAGTGTGAAATTAGTGATGATGGATATGGGAAGTGATGATGGATATGGGTAGTAGGTTCCTACAGCGATGTGGAGGTAGGTGAGGGTGAAGCCCATGGGGAACCAAAGGATTATAGGAAGAACCAAAATCGACGATGGACTTAGTGCAAACCCTAGGTGTAGTCAAGCATTGAAGGGAGAGAGTTTCTCATAAATTGTCTCTTCAGTTTATGAGAAAATATCTCCAATAAGAAGAAATGTCTTTCAAATATCTTTAGGTTTGGGTGAATGAAACCCTACCCTCTATTAAGATTTTAGAGGATGAATTTGAGTTGAATTTAATTGATCAGGAAGCCTAAACAATTATTTGCAAACTCAAAATCAAAATACGAAAAGCTCAAAACATAGCCATTTGATTTGGAGCACTAAAAGATGAAAGAGTGTAAAATTTACATATTATTGAATAAATATTAGATTAAAAAAATAAAATTTAAAACTAACTAATTTTTTTTCCTAAGAAGGTGGGTTCATCCAATCCATGTTAATTTTTTTGTTTAGCAAGAACGTTTTTATTTTTCAAGTGAAGATGTTTCCCAAGGTCGTATGGAAATTTGAAACATCGTAGTGAGTAACGAGTAGTTGCCTTGATCCCAATAAAGAAAATAAATAATTAAATTAAGAATCACTTATTTTCTATCACATAAATTAATGAAAAATGTTAGCAATAAAGGGAACATGAGGATCTCAAACCCACCCATGAGGTCAAAAAGGTACACTACAGCATTCAATGTTCATCTTACTTATCCACTCCGCTCAAGGACAATCATAGCCCACCCCGAAAGATGGCACTCATATTTATCTACTTTGGAGCCCATTTGCTATTTTACATCCCCGATTATTATTATTATTAGCATTAATAAAATAGTTATTACTTGCACTCGTGACTCATCAGTTCATGGGAGAGAAGACACTTGGAGGGAGATTTTGGATTAGATGACATAGGTGTAGTAGGAGCTACAAGAAAATATCATATAGGCAACTCATGAAAAAATACCTTACCATGTAGTCATTCCCATCAATCAATGACTTTCATCACTAATAAGGATGCAATTATTGACCCACTCTAGTCTTGTGACATAGTAGTCATAATGATTAATGACGATGCTTCCATATATAGGAGGAAGAGGGGAGCACCAAACATGGGTTCCTAGAGCTAGTAGAGGCTAAGTTTGAGTTGTTTATCCCTAGTTTTGAGGGATATAGATTGATTATATATTATTATTTCATTGTAAATTAGTTGTATTATTATCCTATGGTATTGTACAAATGACTTGTTTATATATTGATTTTCATTTCAAATTCAAATTTATTGTTTTAATGTGATGAGTCATGATGTTTTTTTATGATTATTGAGTGTTTTTTTAATATTTTATGTTGTTTAGTAATTTATGATGATGATATTGTTGATTAGATGATGATAGTTTGATTAGGTTTTGAGTTCCACATATTGTTGCTAATGATTATTGATTAAGATTGATTATGTTTAAAGATCACTCTAAAAGAAGAAATATGGATTGATTAAGTAAAGAAAGAGGCATGATGAAAGTTGAATTGATATTTATATATATATATATATATATATATATATATATATATATATATATATATATATATATATAAGCATTTATAAATATACAACTATATACAATTATATACATAGAGATTTTCCTAAGGAGAATTTGGTTAGATTTTGACTTGATTAGAGGACTTTAGTTAGCTTTTAACTTACGTAGGGGGACTTTTGTTAGCTTACTATTCAAAGATATGTACAAACATTAAACAAATAACTTACCTTTAAACAAATGTCTAAAATACTGTTGCCTTGCCCATAGGATGTTTGACATGATATTTACCTTTAAAGAGATGCCTAAAGGGCATTTGCTTTACCATTAAACAAATTCTTAAAGGACTTTTACCTTACCTATAGGACTTTTGATTTGAGATTTACTTTTAAATAGATGCCTAAAGCACTTTTGATTTGATATTTATTGTGTCCCTTATAGAATGTTTATAGACTACATTGTAATCATCATGGGAAGTCTCAAGTGTGTAAAAGTGGGTGCTAGCCTCTTGGATATAAAAATTGAATATATGTGGAAGGGTCATTTCCAACAATGGAGTTAACATAAATAATTTGCTTTGATCTATGATAAAATAAAAATGGTAAAAAATTGGGTTTATCAAAATTAATTTTGAAATGTTGGTTGAGATGATTTGCTTTAACATCATGAAGGTAAAATTATCCTCACTTAGAAATCATATAGAACTTCCACCAGCACCTATGTAAAGGCTAGGGCAATTTTTATAGGAATCAAAGTTGCAATTAAAAAAATGATGGAAATAATTTCAATTAAGGGGGATTAACAAATTATCAATAATGGTATCAACAAGAATAGATAGAAATGATTTCAATTGAGAGGGTTTCATAAGTTATTAACAATACTATTATTAAAAATAGATGTAGGTAGAATCTGCAAGATTATTACAATGGCAAAGGATTTGATCTCTCTTTGAGAGGTCTAAGGTTTAAACCCAACTTAGTATGAGGGGACTGGGACCCCTCGTAAAAACCCTCTGTCCCTCATAAAAATCCTTTGTAAACTCATTGAAAAAAATAGATGTAGGTATTAAATAAAAATAACATTATTGTTAATATTCATTAATTATTAGTGGAGGCAATCTCTTGGAAATGTGAGTATATCTATAGAGAAAGAAATTATGTAGTAGATGATTTAGCTAAGTATAACATTGATCTTTGTTTTGGTGAAGTGAGATGTTATCTTTTAATAAAAATGATGTAAGGAGTTAATTGTGAAAACATAACAATTTGAGAAAGATAAACAATATATTTGATAAAAAAAAAAAAAAAAATATTTTTAATAAAAAAACAAGGTTGTATGGTTTCAGTTGCTTGATAGCAAATGCAATATTTTGGTATCTTTGTGGGAGCAGTATAAGCCACATATAGCTTATTAAAAAACATAAGTGTCTTGGTTGATTCACTTATAATTAATTAATAAAAAAATTAATGTCCACGACGAATAGTAATAAACATTAATAATATTTTAATCTATAATAAAAATTTAAATAACACCAAATAACATAAAATCAATCAATATAATTCTTCAACTTTCAAGGACAAACCCACATTCTAATCTTAGAAGGCAATATCTACATAATTGCCAAAGTAATTATAATTCTAATATGTAGGTCATTTTAATTTCATATAAGTAAATTATTGATAACAATAAAAAGGTAAAGAACATTTATATTTTTTAAATAATATAATTTATTTATACTTGATTTATTATTTTTATAGTTGATAAGTTTATTTACGTTATTTTTTTTTTATAATAAAATTGAAGTAGTCCTAACAATCATGTCTTCCGTAATTTCTCTCACTTTGATATTTTGAACTTCTAAGCTAGTTGTATATTCCATGATTGAAATTTCGTACCACAATTTCTTTCATGTGAACTTTTAAGCTAGTGGTGTATTCTATGATTGGAATTTTGTTCCATGTTAATATCTATCTATCTATTTAAGTTTGCTCAACACACCCAACCACCTAAATGTAATAGGCTAAAATATGATACTATGAAAACAAAAATTATATATATATATATATATATATATATATATATATATTTATATATATATATATATATATAATATTTTTTTTTAATTTTTAAAATTAATAAATATTATGTTTTATAAATTTAAATATTTAAAAATTAAGTTAAATTTTCACTTTATTTTTTTTAAACAACTTAAATATGGCTATCCTAAATGCAAAGTAAAGTAAAATAAAATAAAATAAAATAAACTCACTCAAATTAATAATTATAATTAATTAAGATTATTTATAAAAATATAAATATAAATTAAAAAAACAATAATAATAAATAAGTAATTTCAAGAAAGTTCACCCATAAAGGTAGGATCATATCATTGAAAATAAAGTTCACTTATGAGGTGGTTATAGATAGTATTTCGTTTTCTATTTGGAGCAAACTACATAAGTATTTTCAAAAACCCTGGTGCTCAGTTTGGTGTTGGCCTGGGGAGCTTTCTGTTTTGCAATATAAATCTCATCTTGGTTACAAACGGCTCACCCCATGAGTTCCAATGGTTGATAAGCTTACTCTGATATGGAATTTAGTCTCTCTTCCCTCCCAATGGAATAAGAGGTTTCAGATTGTTTGGGCTACTTATATTGAACCTAAACATAGTTTTTTGCTTGGAGTTTCTTACATCAAGGGTTACTTGTTGGCAGTAGGCTCAAGCATCTGGGTGTTCATAATCTCATTTTCACGGTTTATGGATAAGCAAAAGATTTATTGCATGTTTTGTGGTCTTGTGATCGGGCTCAGTCAGCTTGGGAGTGGCTTCTTGAAATTTTTAGACCTTTTATGTAGGAGGATTTTACTTGGGTGCATGATATTTTGGGTGGCCCTATTGCTTTTTCCTTCAACTTGGATGTTATTTGGAATATTTTTAGAATTTGTACCTTGTTTTATCTATGGAAGTCCTGGAATAGAGCTATTTTTTATCAGTAAGATGTCGGACATGTCTTCTATGTTGCTGATAAATATGATATATGCTTTGATTGCTGGTTATAGATTCAAGTACAGGTTTAAAAAGTATAGGTGGAGTTGTAGTACTTGCATACCCTCATGGATCATTGGGGAATGCACCCTACATTATGAGTCATGTGCATCTTCCTTCCCCTTCCAGGTGGCAATAATTTCTTATCTTTTTTCTTTTTGAATGAATATTTAATATTGTTTTGGCAGTTGTTATTGGCAGTTTGTGGGTTGTTTCTGACACTCTTGTATACTCTTAACCACAGTGGTTAATGTATTGGTTTACAAGGTGTGCTAATCCCACCCACCCTTTTTTGTATGATTAAACATTATTTTATTAATATAATGACTTTTTCATCCAAAAAAAAAATTGTAAACGAAACATCAGAAGAAACGGTGAGAAAGTAGAAGATTATCCTAAACAAGATATTTGTGAGTATAGGACAAATTACCCTACACGACCACTCGATGTTATTAACAAATATGGAGGTATTGCCCTCGGACATGGCAAGAATAATCACTATGGATCTCATGGTTATTAGCAGACATTTCCTAAATGCTATTTAAGGTATGGAAGATGCTCTGGAGATGACATCCATGATAAAATATTTGATATTCTTATCGAAAGATCCACCCTTCGCCATCGCCTCCCTCGCTAAGGCCTTCCACCAAAAAGTGTTCTCCCTCAGTTGAACACCCACTTCACTATCCATAACAGTCCTAATGGATTTCTCCACCTCCTCCCTCCCAATCAGCCCGTCTTCTCTCTTATTCAATCTCAATCTTGTCTTCCACACCTCCTCCACATACTTCACATTGGTCGTCTGATCGCTCCACTGAGGCATTGCAAGCATGGGGACACTCGAGGTCAGGCTCTCTAGCATAGAATTCCATCCACAATGGGACAAAAATATGCCCACAATAGGATGAGAAAGGACCTCCATCTAAGGACTCCACAGCACCACAAGTCCCCTGTCGATAGTTTCCTGTTGGAAATATTATTTAATCTAAATTCCATATGCTGTCTTCACCGCTAGAATGTCTCGTCAACTATCCATCTAGCAAAGGAAGCATGGGTGAGTTAAGGGAGTAGGTGAACTCCATAAGCCTCCAGTTGGCCTCAAGATTCCCACCAAGGCAGCCTGAGATGCTTTGCAAGTATAAATGGAAGCTTCAAGCACTCATTTGGCATTCTAGGCAGTAGCCACAGTTTCCTTGTAGTTTAGCAGGTTCTATTCTATAGCAGTATAGATCAGTTATGCTCAGTTGAGCCTCATTGGTTCTTGTCACTCCTTAGCACAGAACCCCTTTGTAATCCAGTTGGGATTTGGGTGGAGTATTTCGCATGCGGTATTGTCCGTAGATTTAAAGCTCAGCACAATGTTTGGGCGACCTTCGTGGTCTTGTAGGCTCAACAGAGCCATCTCCTATTTTCAATATAAACCCTATAATTTTGTTTGCCTCTACCTGCATCATTTGTTAGCCTTTAACAAGGTTGTATTAAATATCCCCCGCATTTAATTTGTTTTGTTTAGTTTCAACTTACAACATGGTATCAGAGCAAGGAGACGAAGATAGCAGGTGAAGTCATTGAGAAGCTGCGTGGAGAGCAACGATGAAATGTTTTGGAGAGATATAAGGGTTTTGTGCAGTCATCAAGGATGATGCATAGTTTTTTTGATGGAGCCATGGGCTAAGGAGGGCATCGACAGAGCCAAATAAGAAGAGCAACAGCTATGGGATTGTAAGTTGGTGCGAGCCCTGGCGCACATTGGGTGGCAGCACCTTGCCTATGAAATTGCCCTGTGCATACACAGCATGGTGGGCTTCACCGTCATCCAAATGACCTCATCTTGGTCCATCCGAGCATCAGTCCCATGGTTGATGCCCTCTATAAGGAGTTCATGGAGTCCGCAATGCCCTACCAAAACTCAAAGTACTATTATTGGATAGAGGGATACAGGACGCTGCCCTTCCCATTCCACCCGGTGCTTCCTGGCGGAGGAGGGACCGAAGGGAACCTCGTGGTTACAGTGATGGAGATGAGAGCAAGATCTGCACCTGCAAATATAAGCTATATCAAGGAGCTTGGCCATGAGCCCCCTGACCTGCGGCGAGAACCAGCGCGGGCACTCGAACTTGCCCCTGTAGATCTTGTTGTACATGCTCACCAGATTGGCATCGTGAAAGGGCAGGTAGCCGGCAAGGAGGACGAAGAGGATGACGCCGCACGACCAGACGTCGATAGTGGTGTCATGGTAGCCCTTGCGGAGGAGCATCTCAGGGGCCACGTAGGTCAGGGTATCGCAAAACTGGTCAAACATCCATTGGATTTAAAGAAACAAAGTAGCAAAAGCATATTGCTGGGCAAGTATGAAGTGGGACGGCTGCTGGGACAGGGCACCTTCGCAAAAGTGTACCTTGCTCGCAACATAAAGAGCGGGGAGAGCGTGGCCATCAAGGCGATGGACAAAACCCAGATCCTCAAGGTGGGCATGATCAACCAAATAAAGCGAGAGATCTGCATTATGAGAATGGTGAGGCACCCTAACATCGCAAGGCTCTACGAGGTTATGGCCACAAGGAATTAAACGAAGTCGCTACGAAAATAAACTTCGCACGTTTGGGGGGCGTCTCCGGGGGGAGCTTGTCAAAAGTGCAAAGCAGATGTTACTTCGAGAAATTAAAATACTTCGCCCAACATAAATAGTGTTCGGAGATTTGCTAGATTTAACAACGAAGTGGGTTCTTCGCAAGATTTTTTGCCAAAGTGAAACTACTTCGGAAGATTGAAGCTGCTTCGCAGAAGTTCTTTGCCGAAGTATAGATTGAGCAGCTTCACATCAAGTTTTGGCCGAAGTAAAAGTGCTTCGGAAGTTTTTTGTCCGAAGTGAAAGTGCTTCGAAAATTTTTTGGCCAAAGTAAATCTACTTCGGGATTTTGAGTGGTGAAATAGCTGCTTCGCAGAGGAAATTGCCGAAGCTCAGTTTGTTTTTTGTGTGGAATTTAGATTAAGGGGGGATGTTGGAAATATTATTTAATCTAAATTTTGTATGTTGTCTTCGCCGCTGGAATGTCCTGTCAACTATCCGTCTGGCAGAGGAAGAATGGGCGAGTTAAGGGAGTAGGTGAACTCCGTAAGCCTCCAACTGGCCTCGAGATTCCCACCAAGGCAGCCTGAGATGCTCTGCAAGTATAAATGGAAGCTTCGAGCACTCATTCGGCATTCTGGGCAGCAGCCCCAGTTTCCCTACAGTTTAGCAGATTCTATTCTGCAGCAGTGCAGATCAGTTATGCTCAGTTGAGCCTCGGCGGTTCTTGCTGCTCCTTAGCGCAGAACCCCTTTGTAATCCAGTTGGGATTTGGGCGGAGTATTCCGCAGGCGGCAATGTCCGCAGATGTAAAGCTCAGCAGAGCGTTTGGGCGACCTTCGTGGTCTTGTAGGCTCAGCAGAGCCATCCCCTGTTTTCAATAAAAACCCTGTAATTTTATTTGCCTCCTCCTGCGTCATTTGTTAGCCTTTAACATGGTTGTCTTAAAGATCCTCCGCATTTAATTTGTTTTGTTTAGTTTCAACTTACGACATTTCCTCCATGAACCTGACGGGAAGATCTTCCGCCCTGTTTTTTTCTCCTTTGTTAGAGCCTGGACGCACCACCCATAGGAAGCGATGCCCGCTTGCTTTCAGCCCCATCGCAATTTCCTCCAACTGTTCTTTCGAAACCGGAATCATGCTGCCGAAGGAAACGTATACTACGCTGGAGGCCCCTTTTGTATCGAGCCACTCTAAACAGTTTGCCGCTTTCCACAGATGTGGAACGACTTCTGTGTTTTCTGGGCTTTTTCTCTCCAGAAACCCCCTCGGCACGAGAGGACCCACGGTCCGGATTGGAAATACCGTTTTCAAGTTGCTCGAAGGAATTCGCCAGCACCCACGTTGCCTCCGACATGGTTTCGAATTGAAGCATAAAATTTCTCCCAGCTGCGTAGGGGTTGGAAGGTTGCAGAAATGACGGCAGCTCCGCCGGCCGCAGCGGCGGAAGTCCCGGTATTTCTACCACCTCCGCCGCTGCCTCCGCCTTGACTGAAAACAAAATATATAAAGCAGTTTTTAAGAGTGTTGTTTAGAATATCCCTGTATCGATAACGCTACCCATTCTATTTGAACTTTCAAAACCTTCAACGTTAAACTGCTTAAACTCGTATACTAAAAATACCTTTGGATCTATGAAGTATATGAATATGAATAGATGGAAGACACTTACCAAGCCCTTTTGCATAGTGATAATAGATGGAGAAAGCCGCACATGTCTGGCAACAGAGAAAGGCCGAAGGAATGTTAAATTTCCTTGCAACCTCCGGAACCCATTCCAGCCCAATGCTGCCGAAAACGATGCATGATACGGGGTCGCCATGTTCGTTGAAGCTCTCTATGAGGGGCTCAAGGGATGCCCCTCCGACGGTGCGCAACTGATGCAATAAAATTTCTTCGTCTTTTAACCAATCAAAACTGGAAGGAAGTCCGTCGGATATCGTTTCGAATCGAAGATCTGGAAATGTCGATGACACTGCAGCGTTATGCGCCTCGAACATGCGCTTGCCCGTTGTTGTCTTAGTGATGAATGTGACGCGGACGTCTTTAAAGGCGAGCCTTTTGCTTAACTCCATGAGCGGATTCATATGACCCTGCAAAGGTAAGGGGAATACCATAATGTTATCGGTAAATAATCCCAACTGTCACCATTAAATGCGGATGTACAGCCGTAGTAGATAGGTATTAAATATATTTTTAGAATTCCGTCTTTTAAAAAAAAAGTATGAGGGCGCCATATATAATGTAACAGAATTTTTTTTTTTTTAAGCTAGTTCGTGATTGTCATTATTTCCTCTGTTCTAAATACATAAATAAATTGCTCTGTCTTTTTGTGTGTTTGCCTGGTTTGTATATTTTTATTTGTGCAGGGTTATCTCCACGTCATCAGCCGAAAGTGCTTCTGCTATAAACCCTATCGTTGATGTTGTGTTGGTGGGAGGGGTTAGCGTGGCGTACAACTGTCGCCACAATCTGGTTATTGATGGGGCTTTCTTGGCTTGGAGTTTCCATATCCCCTAATGGGTTTTGCAACAATTGTATTGAGTAAAACGTCCTGAGAAAGGAGGTTATTTAGGTAACAAGGAGGAAAAATATAATAAACTAATTCTGGCAGGTTGCTCCAACAGAATTAGAGGAACTTCTCCATTCAAAGCTTGAAATTGTTGATATTGTAGTTATCTTGGTTTTTTTTTATAAAGAAGCAAGGAGCTGTTTGCAGGCAGACTGTAGCTGAAGCCACCCCACAAACTGCTATCAGAGTCAAAGGCTTCAAGGAGATAAAAGGGTTTCAAGTAAGAAGATTACAAGCTACAATGGAAGCACAAGTGGATCCAAGCACAAGTCTGGAAAATCCACAAATCCCTCAGTTTAATGGCAAAAATTATGAGTACTGGTCAATCACAATGAAGGCCTTGTTTTGTTCTCAAGATGTATTGGAGCTTGTTGAAAATGGTTTCCGTAAACCGGTGAATGCAGCAGCATACAACGCATTGAATCAAGCAGAAAAAGACACCTTGAGGGATAACAGAAAAATGGATTCAAAAGCTCTTTTCTACATATTTCAAGGAGTGGAACGAAGCATTTTTCCAAGGATACAATCTGCAACAAAGTCTAAGCAAGCCTGGGATATTTTACAAACTGCTTATCAAGGTATGGATAAAGTCAAGTTAGCTAAGTTGCAAATGCTTAGGAGAGATTTTGAAACAATGCAAATGAAGGAGTCCGAAACAATAGATTCATTCTTCACTCAAGTGATAGGGATTGTAAACCAGATGAAATCACATGAAGAAAACATTGAGGACAAAAGGGTAGTAGAAAAAATACTGAGAAGTCTGCCCACAAAGTTTAACTCTCTTGTTGTAGCCATAGAAGAAACAAAGAATTTAGCCCAATATTTTGTTGATGAGTTACATGCATTTCTAGTCTCACATGAGCATCGAATGAATAAAGCTGGGAACACTTCATTGTAGAATGCTTTCAAAACACAAGTTGCTATTGGTGCTGGTCGAGGTAAAGGCAAAGGAAGGTCGCATTTCAGAGGAAGAGGAATAAACACATTCAGAGGAAGAAGAGGCAATCCATCAAGTTTGAGTGGAAAAGGTAGTAGTCAAGACACAAATCAAAACTCAAGCCAAAACTAGAGACAAAATCAACCTCAAGGTGAAAGGTATGACAAATCTCAAGCACAATGCTATTATTGCAAACAATATGGTCATTATGCAAATGAATTTAGGAAGAAACAATATGATCTTAGTAATAAAAATACAAACTTCACAAGTGAAGAAGAAAAATCAGAAACCTTGTTGCTAGCTTGTAATGCAGTCCAAGAAAATCAACAAAATATGCGGTATTTAGATTATGGATGCAGCAACCATATGTCTGGCAACAAAGAAGTATTATCAAATTTATATGGGAATGTTAAATCTGATGTTACATTGGGAAATGATAAGAAAGTTTCAGTCATGGGAAAAGGAAATATCAACATTCTAACCAAATAGGGGAGAAGAAACATGTTTCGGATGTATATTTTGCTTTTGGTCTAAAACATAATTTGTTGAGCATAGGACAACTTCTTGAAAAAGGATATAGAGTGTATTTTGGAAACAAGGAATGTGTGATTCTAGATCAATTCCCTAGCAATCAAATTATAGCAAAGGTTCAAATAACAAACAATAGAATGTTTTCCCTTGAGTTAATACATGATTTGAATCCACAAGTAGAAGGGGGGGCTGCAGTAGTTGGCCAAACAATGTTTGAAGCAATAATTAAAAATGACAAATTGGTTATGGCATTTGAGATTTGGACATCTCAACTTTGGGGGTTTGAATTTATTGCATAGAAAAGGAATGGTGAGAGGATTACCACCTATAGAGTAGTCTGAAAAAGCATGTGAAGGATGTATTCTAGGGAAAAAAAATAGATTTTCATTTCCAACAAGAAAATCAATGAGGGCACAAGCACCTTTGGAGATAATTCATTCAGATTTATGTGGAAAAATGAAAACACCATCAATGAGTGGAAGGAAATATTTTTTGACATTCATAGATGACTATACAATAAAGACATGGGTTTATTTCATAATGCACAAGGATGAAGTATTTGAATACTTCAAACAATTTAAGGTATTAGTGGAGAAGCAAAGTGGACATTACATCAAGGTGTTGAGAATGGATAGAGGTGGAGAATATATTTCAAATGAATTTTTTAATTTTTGCAAGCAACATGGAATTCACAAGCAATTCATAGCAAGGTATACACCTCAACAAAACGGTGTATCTAAGAGAAAAAATAGAACAATCATGGAGATGGCAAGAAGCATGTTGAAGGGCAAGCATTTGCCAAATGAGTATTGGGTAACAGAAGTTCAATGTGCAGTCTATATCATGAATAGATGTCCAACAAAAAGTGTAAGAAACATGATTCCGAAAGAAGCATGGACAAGAAGAAAACATAGTGTTGCTCACATGAGAGTATTTGTATGTGTGGCTTATGCACATATCTTGGATGAATTGAAAAAGAATTTGGACAACAAAGGAGAAAAGTGTATATTTATAGGATACAGTGAAGAATATAAGGCATATAAATTTTTTAATCCAATAACCAAGATGGTAATAATCAGCAGAGATGCAAAGTTCATAGAAGAGGAAGCATGGGATGGAAGTTTGCAGAAAACAATAAATGTTGTGGCAACCTCACCTCAAGAATATGAATAAGAATTAGTAACAATAAATGCACCTATAGTTGTGATTCCTCCCACACCAAATCAAGCTTAGTCAAGTTTTCCTCAAGTGACCCCAATAGCCAATACAAGATCAGCCTCAAGAATGCAAGCAAGTACTCCATCAAGTATACATCAAACACCACAAGCAGGCCCATCAAATAGTCCAAGTTCAGGTGATTCATCAAACCAAAATTTGGCAAGCTTAAAGAGACAAAAATATATAAGTTTAAATGATATTTATGAGCAAGATGAAGGCCAAAACAATGCAGATCAGAATTAACTATTTGATTTTTACTCATCGGTAGATGATCCAATATATTTTGAAGACATTATTAAAGACAAGAAATGGATAGCAGCAATGGATGAAGAGATAGCAACCATAGAAAAGAATGAAACATGGGAGTTAGTAAATATTCCACAAGGAAAGGATGTAATTGGTGTAAAATGGGTCTACAAAACCAAATGTAATGCTGAAGGAAATATTGATAGGCATAAGGTAATATTAGTGGTGAAAGGATACAAGAACCAATATGGAATTGATTATGATGAGACATTCGCTCCAGTAGCAATAATGAAAACTGTGAGGACAATCCTTGTAATTGCAGCTCATTATGGATGGAAGGTCCATCAAATGGATGTGAAATCAGCATTTTTAAATGTAGTGTTGAAAGAGGAATTTGAAATGTACATATTGAGGTTGAAGGACAAGAAAACAAGGTGTACAAACTGAAAAAGGTACTTTATGGGCTCAAACAAGCACCACGGGCATGGTATAGCAGGATAGATTCCTATTTGATAAGTAATACCATTTGCAAAAGTGATGGTGAGCCCACTCTTTACATTAAATCAAGCAATGATAAACTTTTGATTGTTGTTCTATATGTAGATGATCTTATTTTTATTGGCAATGATGAAGTGAGTTTAAAGATGCAATGAAGAAGGAATTTGAAATGTCAGATTTAGGATTGTTGAGATATTTTCTTGGCATAGAGGTTTATCAAATGCATCATGGTATTTTTATTTTTCAATCGAAATATGCATCAGACATATTGAAGAGGTTCAAGATGCAAAATTGCAAACCTACTCCAACTACAATATCCATGGGCTTAAAACTGAGAAAGGAAGATTAGAACAAGAATGTGAATCCCACAATGTATAAATGCATAGTAGGAAGTTTAATGTATTTGACAGCCATAAGGCCGGATATAGTGTATGCAGTTAGTTTGATCTCAAGATTCATGGATACCCCCATGGAAACACATTTGCAAGTAGCAAAAAGAATTTTAGGATACATCAATGGAACCAAGGAGTATGGCATCTTGTATACCAAAACAAATGAATTCAAGTTAATTGGATACAAGGACAGTGATTGGGCAGGTAGCATAGAAGATAGAAAGAGCCCATCAGGTTATGTATTCCATATTGGATATGGTGTTGTCTCATAGGCTTCAATTAAACAACTGATTGTCACACTTTCCATGGCTGAAGTTGAGTATGTAGTAGCTAAAGGGGTAGATTGTCAAGCAATGTGGATGAGAAGAATGTTAAAATATTTAGGACACAAGCAAGAAGAACCAACAAGAATTTTTTGTGATAATAAATCAGCAATTGCCCTCTCCAAGAATGTAATGTTTCACAAGAGAACCAAGCATATAGACACAAGGTATCACTTCATCAGGGAGCTGATTAATGCAAGAGAAATCATCATGGAGCATTGCAAAACAGAAGACCAATTTGAAGACATATTTTGAATACCATTGAATACAAGGACCTTCATGTAGCAGCATGCTAATTTAGATATCACTGATGGCAGTAGTAGTAGCAACAGTTGTGATTAAGGGGAAGTGTTGGTAAATAATGCAATTGTCCCCATTAAATGCAAAAGTACATCCGTAGTAGATAGGTATTAAATATATTTTTATAAGTCTCTCTAAAAAAATAAAAAAAATTCTTCTCCATGTTATCTCGAAGCTTCTTTTTAAATAGAAAGTATGAGGGTGCCATATATAGAATGTAACAGGTAAGTTTTTTTTTAATGGAATACAAGTGTTCTTTCTGTAGCTGTAGCTAGTTCGTGATTGCCATTATTTCCCCTATTTTGCTCTATTCTAAATAAATAAATTGCTCTGTTTCTTTGTGTGTTTGTCTAGTTTGGATATCTTTATTTGTGCAGGGATATCTCCATGCCGTTAGCCGAAAGTGCTTATGCTATAAACCCTGTTGTTGATATTGTGTTGGTGGGAGGGGTTAGCATGGCGTACAACTGTGGCCACAATCTGGTTATTGATGGGGCTTTCTTGGCTATGGATATGGGTTGGGCAGGTATAAGCAAGGAGTGCACGTTCTTTTCCAACCAAGATATCAAATGTTGTACAACAAGTCAGGAGTAGGGTTCAACCACCCCATGCCCCTCGACATCTTGGTAGAGAACATGCAAGGCCTAGGGATAGGCAACATGGATGGGTTGGCATTAGATCCATATGACAATCCTAAAACAACATATACATTGGGTGATTATCTCCCATTGCTAACCACCAACCTTGTTGACCCTAATAACCCTTTTCCTTTGGTCAAAAAGGGAGAAATTTCGAGGACTCACCTGCAAGAGGGATATAAACAAGACCAAGAAGGGTCTTCAGAAGATGATTCAGAGTATGAGGTAGCACATTGGGATCCTTTCGAGTCTGATAGCAATCATTCACAAGTGACACCCATAAATGATTATCATGAGAGCTTCATGACAATGTTCCCTTTGGCTACTCCAAGCTAGCAAGTACCACCTCAAGAGAATCATGTCCCCTGTCTAGAGTGAAACAACCCTGATGGGACCACATTAATTTTCTCGAGCAGGACGAGCCTCACATGTCACAAATAGCTATCGGATCCAATGAAGGCCTTTAGATCTTTGATTATGATTATGAATATGAGACTAAGATGGCCTATCTCAATCATATGCGATTGTAGAAATATCTTATGGATATAGACGACATGTTTGAATAACTACACATAGGGCCAAGGCATAGGTGGCACATAAACTAGGCGCAGTTGGACCAACAGTTGCATCTGCCAATACAGGTATACAACGAGCACATTTTGACTGGAGACCCTATACAACCATTAGTGCCTAGGGCAGATCCTATCCTCTTATCCGCACATAGGGCCGATCCATTTGTGCCAGTACCCACAGAGCCAGATCTGGAGCATAAAGATCACCTAGGATGTCCGATTCACCACACCCATGATAATGGAGACCAAAATCATTTCATCAACATGATTTCCATTGACCTAACCGCCCCATCCATAATTAAACCGATCCAACACAATCATTGTATCTAGACATAGAAGCTATAGATTGGGATCGCGTCAATTCACCACCATCCCCATCAGAGTACTGACCTTTCAATGAGATGCTTCATTTCATCCCAGAGCCAACTCAGGATATCTTCCATGCTAAAGAGGAACCAAAAGTTCCCAATGTAGATTATCAAGTTGGGGGTAAGTCTATCCCTCGAAGAGCAAGCTGACTACATTGCCCTTCTCAAAGAGAAGGACATTTTTGCATGGTCCTACAAAGACATGTCGGGGCTAGATCCGCAGCTAGTCACACATAATTTAATTCTTGATCTGACAATCAAGCCAGTTAAGCAAAAAATACGTAAGATGCACCCAACAGTGGCCTTAATGGTCAAATATGAATTACAAAATTTTTTGGATGCACAGTTTGTCATCTGCATGGATCACCCACCATGGTTGTCCAACATGGTACCCATCAAGAAGCCTGACGAAAGGAGTCGCATATACACTGATTTTCAAGATCTAAACAAAGTGAGTCCCAAGGATGATTTCCCCTTGCATAGCATCAATGCATTGGTAGACGCTACAGCGGGCCATGAAATGCTTTCCCTCATGGATGGTTTCTCGGGATACAATCAAATTCATATTAATCCCGAAGACTAGCTAAAAACGGTGTTCACAACACCTTGGGGGACATTTTGTTATAAGGTCATGCCCTTTGGCCTTAAAAATGTTGGCACCACCTACCAACGTGCCATGACATACATCTTCCACAATCACATGCATAAAACTTTGGAAGATTACATGGATGATTTGTTGGCCAAATCTATTTTGCGCCCAGATCATCTCAATGACTTAAGCAAGATCCTCGGTCACCTCATTGAACATAAAGTTAGGCAACCCCAAGAAGTTTGTATTTGGTGTCACAAACAAAGTCAAGTGAATCCTTGAAATGCTTCCCCCAACTACCATCAAGCAGCTCAGAAGCCTACAAGGAAAGGTCACGTCAATCAAGCACTTCATAGCGTAGCTATCTGACAAGTGCCGACCCATGAATAAATTATTGCACAAGGGGGTAGCATTTTACTGGGATGACGAGTGCCAATCAGTCTTTGATGACATCAAACAATACTTGGCTTCATCATCAATATTGGCACCATCTAGACCAAGAGTGCCATTCTATTTATACATCTCAGCTACTGAGGTGGCACTGGGCGCCATGCTGTCCCAAAAAAATGAACTACACAAAGAATAGGCTACTTACTATCTTAGCCGCACCCTAGTCAGTTATGAACTTAACTATGCATACATCGAGAAGCTATGCTTGGTAGTGGTGTTTGCTACCAAAAATCTATGCCACTACATGCTCAGCAATACGACGTATGTTGTGTCTAAGTAAAATCCATTGCGATACATGATGAGTCGTACTTATCATAGTAGTCACACGGTGAAATGGATCATGTTGTTGACGGAGTTTGACATAGAATTCATTGGATAGAAATCCATAAAAGGTCAACTCATCGCCGATCAACTAGTAGAGGCTCCTCTTGAAGATGATCATCCTCTGATCGTAGAACTACCTGATGATGGGGTCTTCCATGTTTTAGAATCGCTAGATTCTAATGAGTCTGAGTCATAGACTGACATGACCCTATTCTTTGACAGTTCTAAATGTAAGCAAGGTGGTGGCATGTGAATTGTATTCTTCACACCGCAAGGGGCTCCAATGCCTCTATCATTTAAATTAGATTTCCCATGCACCAACAACAATTCTGAATACGAATCCTTGCTCATAGGTCTTCAGACAACAATCACCATGAACATCAAATGCTTAAACATCTTTGGTGATTCACTGTTAATTGTCAACCAAGTAAATGGGGTATTCCAATGTAAATGCCTAGTTCTACAGGCCTACAAAGCCATTATGGACAAATTCCTAGCATAGCTTGAATGGTACGACATCGAGGCACTCCCTCGATTGTTGAATCATTTTGTGGACACTATGGCCTCCTTAGGGTCACTAATCCCGCAAGACCCTTTTGGTGAGATGACAACCATTCAGGTCAAAACATTATCATAATCCACGATGAAACGTGCAAGCTATGACCCAACGCTAGGAATCCACCTAACCTAGATTGAACCATCTCAGGATAGGTTCTCTCAAATCCACGATTGTCTGACTCAAGACAACTAGGGGTCCTTGTTCTCCCCGACCCCTCTTAATAGCAACATAATGCTATTTTTACAAGTTCTTTCCCGCTCAGCTTTTGCTAGGGATGAACTTCAAGAGGGATTGGTTGTTCATACCATTGAGGTTTCTAATCAGTAGGATTGGTACACACCCATAAGGGATTACCTCAAGCTAGGTAACCTCCCACTTGGATTGACACATGCCATGAAAAGATCATTTAAACAAAAAGTGGCAAAACATGTCTTGCTAGGAGACATTTTGTATCGTCATAGTTATGAAGGGATCCTCCTTCATTTCTTGGACCAGCAGGAGTCCACTTGGGTGATCACCCAAGTGCACGATGGTACATACGATGGCCACTTCAGCGGTATGGCCATCGCAAAGAGCATTCTCTGCATGGGCTATTTTTGGCCATATTTAGAGCGAGATTGTTGTGCGTATGTGAGGAAGTGCGTGAAGTGTCAACATCATGCTAATTTGACACACATACCTTCTCAAGCCTTACAATCGATCCAATCAACTTGGCCATTTTTGCAATGGGGCTTTGATCTAATCGAAAAGATCTTCCCTGCGTCGTTAGGTCATCACACGTTCATCATAATGGCCATAGAGTACTTCACCAAGTGGGTAGAAGCAATTCCACTAACCTCTACGACTGGAACCCACATTACGGAGTTTATTTTACATAACATCATATGTGTTTTTGGTATTCCATCCAAGATTATCTTGGATAATGGGACGTCATTAAAGAATAAATATGTGCATGCTTTGACAACAAAATACAAAATTTAGCACAGTTTT
The DNA here is from genome assembly GCA_028583015.1 of Wollemia nobilis. NCBI lineage: Eukaryota > Viridiplantae > Streptophyta > Pinopsida > Araucariales > Araucariaceae > Wollemia > Wollemia nobilis. Next base: position 34,049 of record JAQPPZ010007577.1, on the reverse strand, counting down.
TCAACACCCTATTATGCGTAGGAAAATGGGCAAGCAGAGGCGTCCAACAAAATGCTAGTCGCTATCCTCAAAAAGATAGTTACAGACAGTCACTAGAATTAGCACATTCAAATCCTGCTTGCCCTATGGGCTTATCGCACTAGCATTCGAATGCCTATTGGGGAAAATCCATTTTTGTTGGTGTATGACTCTGAGGCTGTCATGCCTCTCGAGTTGGAAATCCCTTCACTACGAATATCAATGCAAGAGTTCATCGATGATGACACTATGCAGTAGGATTGGTTAGACCAACTTACATTGCTCGACGAACGATGCATCGATGCTCTCGAGCATTTGTGTATCTATCAAGAGCGACTTAAGAAGGCATACAACATGAAGTTTCACCTGAGGGACTTTCAGGTTGGTTTCTTGGTCTTAAAAGAGAACCAACAAAATTCTAACTTGCCACCCCATCTAAGGGACAAGTTCATGGTAAATTGGTTATGTCCTTATGTCATCAACAGTAAAATAGGACCTAGAACATACCGACTCGCCTCTCTTGAAGGAATCAAGGAACTATAACCCTTGAACATCAGTCATTTACGACCATTCCACATTTAGAGAGCGATAGTCCACCCCAAATGCTCCAAGGATTTTTGCAATCACTTGGTCAACCCCAAAATGCCCCAAAGGTGTTCATAAACCCTTTGGTCAAACCAAACGCTCCAAATATTTTCGTAATCACTTGGTCAACCTAAAATGCCCCAAAGGTATCCATAAACCCTTTGGTCAAACCAAAAGCTCCAAGGGTTTCCATAATTGCTTGGTCAATAACAAATATTCAAAAACACACAAAAACAATAAAATAACTCAAAAATAACAAAAAAATTGCATCTCAATTCCATGCATACTCGTACAAAATCAAAATACAAAAATACAAGTTGCATTAGGCATCACATCCATACATTGCATATTTCCTGGTCATACATGTCACAAGCACCATAGACTGTAATTACGTGGAAATTCTATCATTTTCCACTTTCCATCTATTTTATAAACACATACATCCAGAATAACACCATCCCCATTTTTAGCATAGTCAGTTGTCTCCTAATGTATTTCGGGTTTTCGTCATTCAGCTGTCTTTAAATTTCTAGCCAAAAATTGTACAAAGTTAAACGAATTTTACAAGGGAAAGTTTTACTTGGATCACGCCTCGTTATGTAACATCCCTACACAATTTAAAACAAATAAAATAATTCCCAAGTTGTGTGAACGGAAGATGAAAACTACAAAGCAGTCTAGGATACCATAGGCAAAAGGTTAGCCTGTTCATCCCCCTGTACGAATGGCTCAAGAGTGCTAATAATTGACATAAGGACAAGCTCTTCCCCATCAATTCCCCCTAATAAATAGTGGTTTTCATCACTAGAAAAAATTCCAATCATCGTTGGTCCCCAAAGTTGTAAGGATTCGTACTATGTACCCCTAACAAGGATGGGTAGTCATCCCCAAGGCCTAAAAGGATCAATGTCATTCAAAAGAAAAATCCCAAAAAGCCATCATCATGAACATCTCTAATCACCTTTGGTCTCCAAAGTCATAAGGATTCGTACTACATGCCCCTGACAAGGATGGGTAGTCATCCCCAAGGCCTAAAATATCAATGCCCTTCATAATATCCCCAATCCCCTTTGGTTCCCAAAGTCGTAAGGATTTGTACTACATGTCCCTGAACAGGATGGGTAGTCATCCCCAAGGCCAAGAGGATCAAGGTAATTCATAAGCCAAAACCCTACGAGCTCAACTTTGCAACCTAAAAATGCAAAATCAAATAACAGTGGTTATCACCACTATTCAAATCCCTTGCTCAAAAATAAAAACAAAAAGAGAAAAATAAATAGTGATTTTCATCACTATGTATACAAGCAAGTATCCTAACACGTTGAGCAAATAAAAGATTCCTAAGATTGAATCCCTGGAATTCTCAGCATTCAAAAACCATCTAGGTGATCCTCATTACGGGTTTTATGGATAGCCTACCTGGCAATAGCGGTATCCTAAACGCATGATGATATGTCTATCACATTAGCTTTGCATGTGAGCAGACCAATGTTTGCATGTGGATGAGCTAGCTTATGGTACCTTAGATTGTCCCGTCGATTAATCTTACTAAATACAATAATGGAGTTAGTGGAGCTAATTAGGTGATCCTCAGTACAGGTTTTGTTGACAACCTATCTAGAACTGGCGGTATCCTGACAAATACCACATAAACGAACTCAATTGCACACACAGAGATGTGAAATAACTTGGTCAAACTCAAGTCTGATTTATACCTTGTTCAAAAGTCTTGCGAGATAAATGTACAGTCTTGGCTAGTTAGTTAAAATCTCTAAATCTCAGAAAAGCTTAACTACATTTTAAAACAATTGGTACATTTTATTATGTACATCACCATCAGATAATCCAAAAAATATAAAAACAAATTATCACATGCAAAAGTCATTCCACAAAGCCATCACATAAGTATAGAAAGCCAGTAAATCTTGTACAGTCCATGGTGCCATCGACAAGTTATCAAGAACTCATTTCATTCATTCCATATGCATACATCATCTAATTAGACACATCGCATTCATAATACCACATGCATACATCATCCTAAATAATTGTGCATAAACAGAAAAACAAACCATGACAAGTTTCTAAACACAAAGAACGTCATCTGTATATATATCATCAAAAATGCCTACAGGCTACACTAAACCGGTCCTCTGACCTCGCAATAACACAAAAGCTCAAAAACCCCCAAGCTTAGGGCGTCGGCCACCATGATCATGTAGGATCGGTGTGACAAGAACTACCCCCCATGGTGTGGGTCCTATGGGACCTCTCAAGGTAGCTTTTGCTCACCACCGCATCATGCCCACTAGTGTCCCCCTCATCTAATCGCTTGCGATGAGACGATACTAACTACTTAGTATCGTTGTACCTCATTCACCATGAAGACCCACCTCCATAGAACTCAGGTAACCACCCCTCAAGGTAGATAATATCTCCCTCCAAATCCATCCGATGTCAAAACCACTCCACCTCCCATCGTCGATACGCAGCCACTACATCATCGTGCTGCATCAATGCCTTCTTCCTCTCCGCCAGCTGCATCCATAGGAGATCCATCTCCTGCATAGCATCTGTGTCCCCATCCTGTTGGTGGTACGTACCAAATGCATTCTCCCACTCAGCCAACTGAGTTCGTAGGAGATCCCTCTCCTATAGAGCCTCCCCCAACTCCTCGTATCGTCTCTAAATAAGATCCTCCAATCACACTATCTCAACGTGATCCCTCCCATCCACACCCTCTGGGATATCCTAGTGCATAGGCATATCCAGGACTACACATTTCTTTGGCTCCCACTACTCTAGAACATCCTGCATCTTCGACTACCCTGAAACCCCAAAATCCTCCCCCATAAAATCATCCACCTCTACTATGTTCGCATCCTCCAGCAAAAACCCCCAGCCCTCTCCTAGTGCCTCTACACCCTTCCTGCCTACTGCTACCACCTTTACACCCCCTAGAGGCCCCTCACCTTGTCATCATCACAAATTCCACCACTGGTCGTACTCAGTGGTAACCCCAACGTTGTCCACATCCAAGACGTCAATCATTGTATTGGAATCCTCACCCAGCGATGCAATGACTGGCCAGACCAAAGTCCTCTTGTCCCCCTGATGTCGACAGATCACGGGCTCACCAGACAACCCCTGGTGCACCCCAAACTGTCATGTCACCTAGCCATACGAGAAGAACTCCTGCTCGGTCCTATGCCACCCAATCAGCCACCTCCCCCTACAAACCTATCGAAGCCACTCTCTAGCCTTAGGCCAAGCTGGATAGTCCTGGTAGGGGTGCCAAAAAACCTCCCCTAGAGCAAGCTGAGCGAAGGCATTGGCATAGTGCCCTATGACACTTGCCCACTACCAACTCTGTTCCTGCTCCTCAGATCGCCACCACAGTGCCCCGTACCCATTATCTCTGTCTACCATCTCTACCCGAGTCATCCATGGCAACCCCACCGGTCTCTCCACAGCTATGTGCTGCCAAGACCAACACTACAATAGATAACTACATCCAATACCCTTTCGCCTCTGATAGTGGACCTCATACAACTCATCATAGAGTTGTGCCAGTAGAGTCTATACCCATATCATAATAATAGGTGCCTCCATGGGACACTCGACCAGTCTGAAGACCACCTCTAATAGGTTCCAAGGGAACTGTGCACCTGATGAGTTAGGTAGCAACATTTTGGAAATTAGGGCCTTTAGTTCTACGTGCCACACTCCCAACATGCCCCTCTCTAGCCACCATCGTACCAAAATCCTACCAATATGGTAGTCACCCTCTACCCTCTCCACTAGGTTTTCCACACCCAACTCCTCCCCATGCCCGAAGCATCGCATCAGTACAATTGTCTGTTGATCACGCAGTGTCATCCTGATCGGTAGCCCATCTATAGGAATCCACAGAATTCAATAGACATCCTCCAAGGTCACTGTCATCTCCCATATTGGGATATGGAAGGTATTGTTCCAGGGATCCCATAAGTTGATCAGGGCCATCAAATAGGCCCGATCACCGACCACAGGCTCTAGCCAAGTCACCTACTTGAGCCCAAGGGCATTAAGCCACTCCTAGTCAGCCAATGCCAGCGCCTCCCGTGCTTCAGATAAAATCGTAGGCACACGGTATCGGCTCTTCACAACCTGTAAAATAAAACAACATTAAAAACATGATAAAATGTACAGTAATAACATGACTATACAGCAATGCATAAAACAATGTACAACTAAAAATAGACAAATAATGATAAACAAAATTCAGAAAAAAATAAATTCAACAACATTTGTCAGTCCTAGGGTTTTTAACTCTACATTTAAACTGACAAATAAAAGCAAAATTCAAAAAATAATTTGTCAGTCCTAGGGTTTTTAACTCTAGTTCAACCTGATAAATTAACAAAAACAAAAATAGTCAAAAACATTTTTTTCAGTTCCTAGGGTTTTTAACTCTAAGTCTCAACTGATAAATTAAAAACAAAAAAACATTCAAAAAATAGTTTGTCAGTCCTAGGGTTTTTAACTCTACGTTTAAACTAATCAATAAAAATAAAAACAAAAATTCAAAGAAAAACATTTTTCAGTTAACCTAGGGTTTACCCTTAGTCTACATTGACAAATAACTACAAACAAACAAAAACAAACAAAAACAAAAATTTTAGTTAACCTAGGGTTTACCCTTAGTCTACACTAACAAATAACTACAAACAAAACAAACAAACAAAAACAATTTTTTTAGTTAACCTAGGGTTTACCCTTAGTCTACACTGACAAATAACTACAAAAAAACAAACAAGCAAAAACATTTTTCAGTTAACCTAGGGTTAAGCTAAGTTTTTAAACTAAGTTTTTAAGCTAAGTTTTGATCTTGGTTAAACTAGGGTTTCTTTTAGTTTACAACAAATGCACAATCCACATGGTTTCCACTCGGGTTTCAATCTAATTTCTAATGAAGCCATACAAAACACAAAAAAAATCATACACATACAACACAAAACAAATTGTTTTTAGGGTTTCATTTTTAAAACTTAGAAAACCAAATACAAAAGAGATAAATTGCGATTTTAAAACTGTAACATAAAACACAAACTAACTAAACGAGAAGGAGCACTTACCGGTCTTGCTTCGGCTCTGCCACTCAATCCGGTTTGTGAACTCATGGTGTTATTCGACAGTGCTTCTCTTCGAAGACTCGACCTCATCCTCCTCATAGCTCTCAAATGCCAAGAAAAACAAATGCAAATGAGCCCAAAACCTAGTTTTGGCCCTTAAATAGGATTTTTATTATGTAATCATTCCACCCTGGGATGAGCGCTCTAGTTGGTGCTCGTCCCACCCTGGGATGAGAACTCTAGTTAGCACTCGTAACACCCTAGAACAATTAAAAAACTGGTATTTGTCCCACCTAGGGACGATTATAGAGCAAAAATTTCAAAAATAGCAAAAAACTGCACCAAAATGCACAAAAAATAGCAATAAAATTGTCCAATAAGAGTGCTTTTGCACTTGACATCTCGGGCATGCAAAATGGACGTCGGGGTCACAAATCCTCACTACCCTATTACCTAAGAAGGCTACCATATCTGGACCGCTCCACAGGAGGACGGATTGTCGAGAATTTCATCCCCTAATGGCGTCACCAAAAGGGTCACAACCCAACCAAAAATAACAATAACATTGCCGAACAAAGGTGTCTTTGTGCCTGACATTATTGGCATCCAAAATAGATTTTGGGGTCCCATATTTTCACTATCCTACTCCCTAAGAAGGCTATCATAGTCGGACCACTCCATGGGAGGCTGGATTTTTGACAATTTCAGCTTCAAAATGCATCACAAAATGGGTTCAAACCCACCAAAAATAGGTCAAAATGTTCAAAAACTGCGTAAGCATTCAACAAAAAACAACTGTAGGCACCCTTACATAAGTCATCTTGGGTAAAGTGACTCATCGCTTTTCTCATGTCGATCATTCCCTTATCGATTCATCGCTTGAGGGGGTAGTCACACTTAGTCACTAATCAAAAAATACACACTCAATCAAGGAAATAGCACGCATTCAAAAGATCATTGACAAAGACAATCGCGTTCCTACTTGGGGCGGCAAATAAGCAATAATCACAAGTTGGTCAAATACTTGGCATTCTAGAATCATGAACTCAAGGCTCCCACAAACAAAAGGTTGCGCCCTTTGCCTATTCATGACTGAACAATGTCCAAGATCAAGTAACACCTCACAGAAAAAGGTTAACACTTTAATTAAGCTCCTTAGCTCTTCAGAAGCAAGGATTCAAAAATGCGTGCCATTTCCATACTTGGGGAATCAAGAGTTGGTTAGGTTACTGAGTTACCCTAATCATTAGTGCTTTGGTTATCTATTTTTCCTAAGAACTGTGCCACGCATAGCGCATCCCAAAAATGGGAATGGGGAAATAGGATTAAATTGTGAGAGAGAGAAGGTGGGGTGTCATAGAGAGACCAGAGGGACCCTATGATGATAATTTATGTTATTGGCAGTTAACGGGATGTGAGGGGAAGGTGGTTTTGGTGTATTATAAGGATCTCTACTTATGGAAGTTGAATGAAGATGATGGAGAAAAGGAAGAATATAAGTATGGATGGTCTGAATTGCATAGATTGCCAAGGAAGTGCCTATGTGATGAGATTGTGAATGATTTCAGTATGCAGAGATGTGCCCAAGTTGTGGTGAACAGCAGTGGGTGGGTTTTGGTACACTTGCCTAGGGATAAGATGGTTGTGTTTGATGCAGATGGCAGGATGATGCAGACTATTGAGGGAAGAGAGATGAGCATGTTTATCCAGACACATCCAATGTCTGTGCGTGATTTTGAGATCAGTAATGTTTGGTGGCCTCCTTAGTCTGAGTTTTGTCTCCCTCCATGATATGGCACCCTATTTGTTTTGTGCATGGATATAAGCACCAAAGGTGCTTCCTAGGATTCCTTACCCAAAACTGAACCTCAATTTCCATGGAAGGATGATTGGTTTTTGTAACATACATACTTCTGCTAGCTTATTGCATAATAGCAGTTTGCCTGTATAGTAGACTGTATTTCTGTTTTGGGAGCCCGCCGCATTCAAATTTTAAAGTCATAAATGAATTTTAGTTTTCTACGCAAGAGTTTCTCTTAAAGCAACTAGAATGGACAATTGAACAATATTTATAGCTTATAATACTCTAATGTATATTTTCACATTGTGAGTTTTTATAAAAGTAAGTATCAAATTAATGTTATAATTTTTTTCTTAAGAGTTATTTTCTTTAACTTTTATTTATTTATTTATTTCAAAGGATTAAAATAGAAAAGGAGAATAATAATGGATTATTAGTTAAATGTATGCAATTTTTTAATTGGATAATAATTAATATAGTTTTTATTATTTATTTTTAAATTATATTAGTATTAGTTGAGGTTAAAGTTTTAAACATTAATTTTGAGAATCTTTAAAACAAGAATAGTATATTGATTGGTGGAGATCTATCCTCACTGATAAAGTTAAAATAGTCGTTTTGTAATATTTTAATATATTTATTTGAAAAATACTGAAAGAAATCATTTTAATATTTCTTAACAATAACCTCAAGTTTATCCTCCATATTTTCTTTAAATCTTCATCTAGTCTAAAAAAAGGAGAGGATATAGGAAGCTAGAATTCATGTCACTCTTCGTCCTTGTTCATGATCTCAATCTTTTCTTATGTAATTTCCTCCAAGGGCCAAACATTTTCAATTATGACTACATGTTTATATATATATATATAGGTATATATATATATTTCTTTTGCTATATATTTTCACAATAAGATTCATTAGATAATGAATCTTATCATGAACATGCATCTTATGTTAGCCACACCAACAATTAATATCAACACATAATATCATCACATTCTTAGTCAATTAATAGTGATATGGGTTCAACTATGAAAAATAACACATATGAGGTAGTTTCTCTTATGATGTCCCTAATTTTCAAAATTCATATGAAATATATATTGCACTATATTCAAGGTCTCTTCGACTAGAGGTTCAACACTTAGGATGTCATTTAGTACCTTAGTATAATCAATAAACAATTTTTGAATCATTTAGTTTCAAACCTTAGGATTCAAGGTGAGCATGAATCACTTTACCATATAGGTACGTGTAACCTCATAAGGTTGTTTAGTTATAAAGTATTTGAAACTCTTATCAAAGACTCAATAGACTCTTGGCTATTACATTATCTGATTTTTAATAGTTTTATACTTTAATAGGGTATTAGAAATTCTTCAAAGCTCAACCTTTAACTCATCTAAATTACTCTAGGGAAATTTATATCAAGTCTTATTTACAAATAAATGGTTTATCCCTGTAAGGATAAAAATTGATGAGACTTTTTCTTAAGTATAAGACTTTAATTACCTTCTTCTACATTTTGCATGTATGGAGGAGTTGGTTAACATTGACCAAGTCATTATAGCTCAAATTTTTGTTTGATCATTCAACATAAACAAAATAGTTTGAAGGTATTTGGATAACATTATTATTTAAAACTCTAAATAATTTGTCAACTCCTCTAGATCCAGTGAATTCACCAATACCACTAGAACCTCCAAAGGTTTCTTTTACTTATAGTTGTTATAGCATGACTCTATATGTAAACTTGGTTCCTATAAAATAAATAATTATAACTTCTATAAAAAATAAATGACTTTAATCAAAAACATTAGATAAAGTATTTGTCTACCCTTTTATCAAATGACTCCATGAATTCTCCTTAATATCATCCAATGAATTTCTCCTTTCTTAAAATAGTGTTCAAGATCAAGCTTAGGTATGACCTTCATGATGACCATATAATGTTACTCCACTAACTTTGATCTTGGGATCTTAATAAAATTTATTAAGAATACATTATTAAATACATTAACCTTGTAGTGATTTAATATATTTAACAAATCACTATTGATGATTATTTAGACTTGTTAAAAATATCATTTATAAATAGGCCATATTATTTGGTCATACCCTTCATCGGTATATTTTTTCCACCTCTCTTCTATCCCAATAGTATTGTAAATCATGTTCCATCTATATTATTTCATTCCTTATCTTCATTAGCAACTTCTCTTCATTCGTTGTGCTTTCTTGGTATATAATAGATTCATTCAACTTTTGCATTCTCCATCATGCCATACTTTTATTCCTCCATCAAGAATCCCTTTCACTTCACATGCTTATCAACTAGTTGTTTCTTAGTCAATAAAGTTAACAAATTTAAAAATTCATCTTTTATAACATGTAAGAATTTATTAAGCCGCAAGCTTACTACATTAGTAAGGGCATTGGAATCTCTTTGAGAGGTCCAAGGTTCAAACCCCACTCAGTGGTAAGGGCATTGGCCTCTATTTGAGAGGTCCAAGGCTAAAACCCCACTCAATATGAGAGGACCGGTGACCCCTCATAAAACCTATGTAAATTCAGTGAAAAAACACGTAAGAATTTATTCACAACTTCAAAAATACAATAACAAATATAACAATGTATTTAAGAGTGTAGCTATGGTTGTACCTTATAACAAAAGTATCAACCACTTTGGTCCAATCATAATTTAATATCATAACATAACTCAATTGTTTAGGGATCCAAACATATTTTTTTGGTCAATATATTGTCTTAAATTATATGATTACAACAATTTGATAAAATTCTCTAAAATGTTAATCTAAATACACTTGTATAGACTAGTTTAAGTTCATATATAGAGTTTATCTATTTTTAGGGCTAAGCCTTCTCCGATACTTTATAGACACAAATTACTTCAATCCTATATTCAACTAGGTGTCAATATTATTGACTTCAATTTGTCACACCATGCTAACACTCTATGGCATAAATTAATAAAAAATTTAAGAATAAAAATATGTTGACTACTAAATTAGACCAATAAAAACTTTGAATTCCTTAATAATATGCCCTAACATGTTGTCATATAATAGTTAAATACTTAGGCAAGATCATAGACAACTAAATATTTTGGTGACAAATAATCCTAACTTATCACAAAAATAGAACAACCATAAGTAGATCATAATCATACATATTCAAACAATAATATTTTGACATAGGAGTTATGAACCATTAAGAGAAATATATTGTATATTAATATAAAAGTATGTTATCATACCAAAAGTATGTTTCATTTAATATATTATATGTATTTGTGTAGACACCAAAATAGCACCAATCCGATTATGTGGCTACAAAAACTTATCGCACTGGCATACACAACCCCCAGGGCAACCCCCAGAGGTTAAACAATGGTCCTAACCACTCTCACAGTAGTTTTGAAAGGTCAAAGGTCAATTTGGCACCTTTTAGGCATTCTGCTCCTTATTCATTCCACCGAGGTATGATTACAAACTGGTATTCGTTCCACCCAAGGACGATTGGCAACATTCACCCCTAGGTGGGGTGAATAGCAGGTTTGATGGGAAAAAGGTCAAACCTTGACAAATGACAACTCATATCTGCCACTTAACTCCTCCTTCATTGCATGGGAGTGCGAGTGAGCAGTTTTGAGCTCAAAGAGGTAGTCATGGAGTCCTTAATCAATGAGGAATCTTCTCTCCCCTGAGAAGGCATGATCACCAAGTGGCTCCTCTGCATGCTCATTCACGGAGACCCTCAAGTCTATAAAATGGTGTGTCTTCTCACCCAAAATAAAAATAGGTCAGGAGAATTTGGAGCAATGGAGTGTTTCCGATTTATGTCCTCAGCATTTTGCTTGTGCCTTTCACATCCTTGAACTCTCTTTTTGAAGGGAGGTTATTGGGTGATTATTGGAAGCACAATCCAAAACCAAAACCCGACATTTGACCATAGTATCCCACCCAAATTTACCTAAAATACCCTACAAGAGGTTTTTGACCCATCCCAAGTGGATTGGTACTGAAATCGGGCCCCAAACGACGAGCGTCGTACCCCCAGGTGCCCCCTGCACTACTGCAGTCCTAATCGCCCCACCTTGAAGCGATTAGAAATATGTAGTAGATTTCATTTCTATTTTTCTTGCATTTGTTTCTAGGTTGTTCAGATAGGATTTCCTTCAAATTTCATGTTATTCTAAGCAGTTTGGATCATGCTTTTGTTCTTTCTTGATTTCACTAACATGCAAGGAGCATCATCAGATTTTGGGCGATAGAGGCCGAATTGGAAAAATATGACCTTCTGGGTCTTTCCAAAATACCCCGTTTTACCTAACCCCCAAATTTGCATGTGATTTGGAGCCTCCCAAATGGGACATTTAGGAGGGTGCTTTCTAACATTTTGTTGTAGGTCTAATCATCCCACCTCGGAGCGATTAGAAATCCATGGTGAATTTCTTGATTGTTCCTTTTGTAGTACCTTCTTGGTAATGTTCTCATGCCTCTGTCAAGTTTTTAGCTCATTCTAATATGTTTTAGTTATCATTTTATTTATTTTATGCAAGCACTAATCATAGGCTTTAGGGATCATATGTTTTACTTCATATGTAGGTGCTACTAATCCTTTTATGTTTCTCTAAACATAGGATATCGACACTAGAGGAGCAAAAAGGAATCAAAGATGCGTTCACGCAAGTGGTGGTGACATTTGGCCCACCCACTTTACATGTGGGCATGCGAAAGAAAGCGTACCAATCCGTGGTGTAATAGAGCCCTACTTAATGCTCCTAGCCCCCGAAAAGGGAGGAGACGTATTGTAACCCAATTTTAAAGAAAATTAATAAAAATGGATGTACTCGACATTTGTTTTCTATCTTGTTTCAATTCGTTTATGTTTCTCTCCTTTCATGCATTTCAGTTCATAGGACTTAGCGTTACATTTTGCTTTTGCATACATCGCACTTGGCATTTCCATTTTGTTTCCATATCCTCATGCTTTCAGTGGAAATCACGGTGGGACCCTATCCTCTAATTTTGAGATCAAAATTTTGATCAAAAGTGTTTGTTTTTGTTTACAGGTACCAATATTTCAAACCCTAGACTGCTATTTGTTCCAGTCTATGATGAGTATAGAGCTGGAATTTGTGTCACCCAGGGACAAATGGGCATTCGTCCCACCCTGTGATGAATACAATTCTGTTATTCGTCCCACCCCAGGATGAATAAGCCCTTTGTGCACTTTCAAAATAGAAACTTAGAGGCATCCGATTTTGGTAGAGAAGAGGTAGGGATTCTGAATACCTTTTGTCATTTTTTGTTTTTTGTCTCTATATTTTTTAGTTTCTTTGCTTTCTTAGGAAGGTGTTACTACATGTTTAATTTCCTTGCATAATTAAAAATAACCCCACACACCACGTGGTAATTTAAACAAAAAGGAGTTGGTCATAAAACCCCAACCCTTGATCAAGATCAATGGTGGATTTCATCACTACCTTAGCTTGAATTTTTGCATCCATAACACCAGTCGCTACTATTGCTAGACGTAAATCCTAATGAAATCTGACCAAGTGTAGCTGGGGTGATTCCCAGTGCATTAGGATAAGTCTTCTATGGTATGTGTCAAAAATAGGGTGATCCCCCTTCCACACCACCTATGTTCCACGTACCATTCTGCTCTCACATACCAATAGTTTACCTCATGTAAGGGCAGGTATATTGAGATATTTGGTATAATAGCCTAGTAGTGGTATATTGAAGGGGCAACCATTCTGGGAGACATAAGATCCATCATACTACATGCACAACAACACGTTCTTTACAAAGCTTTCAAAACAAAAATCAAAACACACTAAACTAGATTTAGGGCACACCTTTAATCTATAAATGAGATAATCACTTATTTTATTGTGTGGTTCCTTTTGTTTAGTGTAGAATAAAAATCATAAAAAATATAAAAACCTACATAGCTTGTAGAGAAACACGACCATGGTGTACACCCGTAGCCAATACCAATCATGGGTGGAAGCTGCAGAGAGTGTACAAGGGCGCACAAGTCACCTCCGCTATAGCCCCGAGGACTTGGTTATACCACCTTGGTGGCCTGACCCACAAAATAGTCCACATCATGTCATTATAGAATGAGACTATAGAGGCACCCCTTCGAGGGGTATGCCCATACAACATAGACCCTTTCAGGAGGAGTCCATACACGTGGCACTCAACATAAACAGGAGGGCTCCCTTAGACACTCATTATGAGTTGCCACCATGCAATGAAGTGCTAGAACAACATAGGGTCCATAAGGAGGGGCCACATGATTACATCATCCATCCCCTACCCCTTATTACTATCAAAAACAATAGGCCAAATCCAAAGTGCAAGTCTATTTAGACAAGGCAAGCCAACTCTACCCGCCCCTTTCACACATACAAAAGGGAGCATGAGGAAGACCACTATATTCCTCAAGACCAATACATAGCGTAGGAGCAATGCACCTATGCACCTGCTATTTATCAGAATCACCTACTAAGGCTAGAACCTCGGGTGAATGCTGCTAATCTTGACAGAGGGAAGCAACCTATAGAGGTCTCGACCACGACTGAGATAAACATGTAGGGCAAGCATCTAGGACCCATAGACCTAATATGGTGGAACAAATTAACTTGGCATTTACCAAAAATGCCACCCACAAAGCACAAATCACGCAGCTTGAGAAAGACCAACAAAAGTTAGAGCACGTGTATCACCTTAGCAAAGAGCGCATTCGGCATCAAACAGATGAGATACTCCATAACACTGTGCCTGAGAGGGTTCCAACCCCTCGCACCCAAAGGTCAAAATTATATGAGAGGCACAACCCATTGGTGCAAGACAAACCTCCATGACCTTACCAAGTGCTGCCTTTGAGACCTCCTAGACCTGAGTGGGAGGCCACTTCCAGGAACAACAATGGGAACCCTCCGCGAGGACCCACCCATGTTTATAGGTCTCACCCAAGAACTCCTCAAGAAGCCTATGATGAGTATTAGAAAGAAGAAGAGCGGGCTGAAATGCCCTACAAAGGTAGAGGGGGTGTTATCCGAACACCCCTCCATAGGCCTCAAGTTCCCCACAACCCACAACGGGAACAAACCAAGGAGGAAGAGATCAAATCTTCTGATGCATATAAAGCGCTGCTAGAGAGCTTAGAGTCTATGGATACTAAGACTTCTGGGCCCCAAAAGGCCACTTTACACCAACTCTACAGTCACCCTGTGCATCCGTCAGTGACGAAACCCCCATTCCCTAAACACTTTAAACTGCCCTAGTTGGTGTTAGGAATATGGTAAGTGCAAATAAATCAAACCATAATCATTAACCTTAGCATAGGAATACGCTAGGTTTATATAGGTTACAAAATAGATTAATTAACAATAGATCCTATGTCTACGCTAACAACTAACCTATCTGCCGTCCAAAAGGGAAATGACGGTAAGATAGACTACTAACCAAGGTAATTGGTAATAGTAACTACTAGTGGTAAAAAGTAAGAAATTACTTTTTACCATGTGGTAAATTCTATCTACCTAGGTGAAACTTTAAATATTACCTAAATGAGGTAATAATTATAGTTACTAACATAGTAACTCTAACATCCCCCCTTATTACATTATTTGGGTAATACATACATATCCCTCTATACAACAATATTTGGGAAAAGTATATAACTGCCCCAATACAGTGAAGAAGATGTTGATCTGCTGGTTCTTTGCTCTATCACAGTACTCTGGCTGCTCCTAGGCAAAAAATTGGTCATTCCTCGCTTTGTCTTCACGCCAACGAATGTCCTTATGGTAATCACATCATCCAATCGATTTTCATGGGTAACCAGCCACTGCAATCGCTAGGTGTAGTAGAATAGATCACTTCATACAAGGTTCATTCATTTACAATATGAATTTGCAAAAGATAAGGTAGCTAAGGTGTCGGTCGCTGCCGAAAATGCACCCTTATAAGTTCCCCCCTTCTTGTTGCAAAACATAGTGTAATTAATTTCTGAAGGAAGTGTGACTAAGGTGTCGGTCGAAGCCGAAAATGCACCTTTATAAGCCTTCTTCCCTATTTACAAAAATCAGTGAAGAAAAGAAATGGATATCCCCCCTCAATTGCAAAAAGTATGCAACTCAAGAGTGTTGTGAAGGATTTTACAAATATTGCCTCCTAGACAATTTTACATCACAAAAAGTCGCTCCTCTTTGTTAAAAGTACTTCAAACACCTAGAATTTGCTATTTATGAAGCCTAGAAGAGATACAAGCACCTCTTATTGCAAGGTCTTCAAACAAAATACTTATGCTATTTTATGAAGCCTAAAAAGAAGAGAGAGAATATGATGTTTTTGCCCAAGGGACACATGTGTTTTCCCTCTACAAAACTGTTTTAGCAATTAGCACTCTGTGTGCTTTCTCTGAACCAGAATCAGAATCTGTATTAGACATCTCATTTGCAACATTGCCTTGGTTTTTATTTTGACCTTTTTCTTTGGGAGGCTTGTTCTTAAACCAACATCTCTTGGTTTGATGAGTGTCTGTGTCACAGATTTTACAATGCTGCTTTTTCTTCGGAACCTCTTTGGTTTTACCCTTGTCTTGTCTAGAAGAAGAACCCCTTTGTTGATTCCATTGTTTCTTACCACCTTGTCATTTGTGTGAGAAAAGTGCATTGTTGGATGCATCATCTCTTTGGAATTGATTAGCTTCTTCAGTTTGAAGCATATTTACCAACTCGACAAAAGTTACTGTCCTACCAAAAACTTGTAAGGAGGTGATCAACATTCTGTAGGAGTCAAGAAGAGCTCTCAAAATGATTGAGTTCAAGACTTGGTCTTCCAACTTTTCTCCTAAGGATTGCAGCTTTGTTTTTAATTCTGCGACTCTGCAGAGGAATAGCTCTACTATTTCTCCTGATCTCATATGTAATGTATGAAGCTGTGTTTGAAGGTTAAGAATCGTTGATTGATTCTTGCCCTCAAAAATGGTACTTAAGGCATCCCAAGCTGCCTTACCAGTTGTAGCTTCACTGATATGAGGTTGGATATCATCAATAATAGCAAGCAAGATCATTAAGGAAAGTTTCTTATCCTTTTTATCAAAGTCTATTTGATCTTGTCCAGAAGATTGAGGTCTAGTGACACTTCCATCCACTATTGACCACAAGTCCTCTACAATTAAGATAGCCTTCATCTTAGTCTTCCATGCTGAGTAATTTGAACCTCTGAGTAGTTGGCTCTCAGTGAGATACTTGTGTATCATGGCCATGGTTTAGGTTTCAAATTTTTGGAGAGGACTAATATGATGCTATCTTGCACTATACCCTAAGAAAAGGTATAGAGAAGTTGTTTCAATTTGCTTTCTATAAGATATTTAATGGCACCTGCCTTAACACCCTTACCAAGGGATGAAAAGTTGGAGGAATATTGAGCCAAACAAAATAGAGCAAATGAAACAAGGGAAGGTTTGTCAAACTTTTGATATTTGCTCTCTAAGATATTTAATGGCACCTGCTTTTAACACCTTTGTAAGAAGGATGAAAAAATTTGAGGTTTATTTAAGCCAAACAAAAGAGAGTCTTATCAAGGTGATTGAAATTTTTGACCTTTTGATGGGGAGTAATTACTTGTGTGAACCTATGCAAAGTTTAGCATGGTGTTTGAGTGAAGTTTGGGTGTTTGTGAAAGGCTCCTTGTAATGTTTTATTTTTGACCTTGTAATTGCAAAAAAAAATGTTTTTAGTGCAATAATCAAAAAACATAAGAGCACCCAAATTTGTATCACTCTAGGTGTCGGAATCCACCGAAAATGCACCTAGTACAAGCAATTTTGAAGAGAAGGTGTCGAGTAAAATCGAGAATGCACCTTTCTTTAAACTGAAATAGCCCCCCTTTTTCTTTACAATTTTGCAAACTATAGAATTTAAAAAAAAATTCTATCCCCCCTTAATGTTTACAAAATGTAGAATTTAGAGCATATCTTTCAAGACAAGTCGACACACGACAAGCATTTGAAAGACCATCCAGAACCAGTCGACACACGACTTGGTTGTTATGGGCCCAAGGCTTCAAATTCTTCTCAATGTTGCAAAAAAAATGTGCAATTTTATGTCTTTATATTCCTCCTTGGAGAAAACAAATGCACAATGTCAAGTTTGATGTTTTGCAAATTTTGGAGTCTCCTTGTTTTCTAATTTGCAAAAAGAATTCAAGTTTGATCCTTTTTTTTTTTACGCTAAATTAATAAGGTTGAGAAGAGTTTGTTTTTATGGTTTGCAACAAAAATTTGTTTGGTTCTTTGTCTCTCTATCCCCAAATGTGGAGAAAACAAAAGAAATAAATTTGTTATAGTTGCAAAAAAAAATTTATAATTTTTATTTTAATGCAAAATTTTAATTAAGTCTAAGCAAGATTAAATTAATAATAAGATAAATTTGATAAAGATCACTTAAATTTTAAAAAAAATGATTTTATATCAAACTATATCAAAGTATTAATAAAATTACTTAAAAAAACAAAATTAAAAAATTACAAAAGAAAATTAAAAAAAATTTACCTTGAGTTCTTTATCGTTTTTGTTTTTTTTTTTTTTTTTTTTAAAATGTGGAGCAAAATGACCCCGACAGGAGTCGAACTCCCGACCTCCTGTCGGGAGTTTTACGCGCGGGTAGAACTACCAGTCGGGCTATCCAGCCCGACGGGTTCTATTAAAACCCGCCTTCCCTTTAAAGCGGTATACACCGTGAGGGAAGGAAAAAATGAAGCCTTTCTCAAGGCTTCGGGACTATTTGTCCCACATTGATGCCGCTAGGCATCTTGAGGGGTATTAAAATAGGATAACCCCCTTTTATGTTTGATTGCCTACGGGCAATCAACAAACAGCCGAAGCCTTTTGCCGCTCGCTCCAGCGAATGACCGTGCGCCACGTGGAGAAAACTAGGAACGAAGTTCTAGATGCCAGAATGATTATCTAAACGCCACGTCAGCCCCATCGAAAGTTGTGCCACGTACGTCAGCCGTCCGCCTATCGCCACGTCAGCTCCTCGAAAGTTGTGCCTATGCCACGTCAATAGATCACCTATCGCCACATCAGCACCTCGAAAGTTGTACCTGTGCCACGTCAGCAGTCCGCCTATGGCCACGTAGGTCATCGGTGCTCCTCGAGAGTCATGTCATTTGTTGGATCCGACGGAGGGTGCGCCTGCCCTCGCTGATCGGTCCAAGTCTGCGGATACTGTGTAGGTTAGGGCTACGCCTGGAAGGTCGCGTCAGAGTCTGTCAGACCTAAAAGGTCTCCCTGTCAGTGTCGATCAGACCCGAGGGTGCACCTGCCCTCGGGTGACGGCCTGTCCCCGCCTGGGAGGGCGCGTCTGCCCTCCCGGTTGTTTGGGGAACCCACGGGGGTTGCACGATCGACCACCGATGATCGGAGGGCGATCGTGCCCTCGCGGATCCCGATCGTCGGAGGGCTAGCTCCGGTGGTCGGTCGTCCCGTGGTGTAGGCCTGCGGGCCCGCCTCGGGATCTATGCCTCAACGGGTCGAGCTCCAACTCCAGCCAGGTAATTGCAACCTTAGTGCATCGAGAAGCGCACAAGATCGAACAACACTTCGAGGACTGTGCCTTGATCAGCTCCTACGAGCCACCTTGGGATGCGTGCATAGGTACCAGGTAGAACCCCAACGAATGATACCAATGTTAGGAATATGGTAAGTGCAAATAAATCAAACCATAATCATTAACCTTAGCATAGGAATACGCTAGGTTTATATAGGTTACAAAATAGATTAATTAACAATAGATCCTATGTCTACGCTAACAACTAACCTATCTGCCGTCCAAAAGGGAAATGACGGTAAGATAGACTACTAACCAAGGTAATTGGTAATAGTAACTACTAGTGGTAAAAAGTAAGAAATTACTTTTTACCATGTGGTAAATTCTATCTACCTAGGTGAAACTTTAAATATTACCTAAATGAGGTAATAATTATAGTTACTAACATAGTAACTCTAACAGTTGGCAATCTTTAGAGGGGAGGGGGATGCCCAAGAGCACATGACTAGATTCCTGAGCCAATGCTTTGGCATTTAGGACAATGATGCTTTGCTGCTAAGAAATTTTATAACCACGTTCATAGGCCCTACCTCGGAATTGGTTCACTCAGTTGCCAAAGCACAACATCAGTAACTTAGATCAGCTAGTGGATGCGTTCCTCAAATGCTTTGTCTTCAACACCAAGAAGAAGGCATCACTAAGCGACCTAGCCAGCCTTAGGAAGTATGAGGAAGATCCAAATAACTCTTAACAAGGGTTAGAGATCTTGAGTAATAACACAACAATAATATCCACATAACACCTTATTACTCCTACTTTATTTTAACATCCACCAAAGGTCTTTTTAAAAGAAAACCCTTACTCAAAATAACTTTCACTAAAAATAACTTTATAAAAAACCCTTATTACTCCTAGCAATTTCAAAAATCACAATTAAAAATAATTCACAACTCAAACAACCACCATGACCTTATTCCCTAATGTTACTCAACAAATAAACTAACGAAGCACATTTACCCCTTATCACTCCACCTTAGGCAATCCAAACAAAATATTAATAAAGACCTTAATACCTGCCTCGAGGGGAATTGAACCCTTATCTTGCCCCAACGTGAATGCCCTAGCCGTGGCCAAGCTATCGTACGAGTTGCGGGCTCGTTGGTGAAAAATAAGCACCACCCATTTCTTATCCTTCACCCTCTTTCGCAAAGCAAAAAGTATGTGCCTTAGGCACCTCAATAGAACAAAGCCAAAAATGATGCTTGCGAGAATCGAACACACAACCTCCTTGTCACCAACACCTTTGCACAATCCACGTTGCCACTAGGCCATGCTGCCCAATACGTTTTGGGAAGTGGTCGTTGTCTCCCTTTAATGTTCGCTGCATCACTTAAATGAAAAACATGAGCTCTTTTTCTTCGCAAATACCAAGCGCAAATATCAACGAGCAAGGATGAATGAATTAAAAAATTCAATGGCATATTTATATGCCTTCCCTTTGCTTTGGAAACATCGGCCTTTTTGAAAATTCCTTCATGACATCGATGGATAAACTTTTAATTTAAATTTTAAATAAATTAAAATTTAAACTAAATCTTTAAAATTAAATATCTCCATCATCCGGGCACCTTTTTCAATGAAAAGAAAAACCAACTTAGGTTTTAAGGAAAATCCATTTCAAATATGCCATCAATGGTTTTAAATAAAAACCTTTTGCAAAGCTTCCATTGAAACTCCTTTTGGAACCACATGCCATGCATCCCTTCTTGAACCTTTGATCAAAAACATTTGCTTCTCATGAAGCTCTTTGTGAAACACAACCACAGTGCTTACTTACATATATTATTTTGACATCAATGACAACTCTTAGCTTAAGGACTCAAAATGTCCAACAATATCCCCCTTTGTCATTGATGGCAACCCATACCCTTTTACTAAAATATGACCTTCTTTTCTACTCCCCCTGGGACCTTGCTCCCCATGGATCAAAGCTTTATCAAATATCAAATCTCTCCCCATATCGAAAACTCTACCCATATCAAAAACTCTCCTCAATATACATAAATTTCTCCCCCTTTGTCATCAATGGCAAAGGGTCACCTTTGGGGCTCGGGGCTAAGAATGAGCCTCTTAGCTTAGCCCCTCCCCCACCTCCACATGAGGTGGTTAATTTTGGGGTGGGATTATTTCTACTCCCCGAAAGCACTGCTCTTTACTTTTACCTTTCTCTCTTCCTTTCTTATTTTTTTGAATCCTCTCATTGTTTCTTACCAAGTCATCATCCTTGTTCCTGTCATCACTTCTTTTCCTATTCCTGTTCTTGTTCTCATCCATGTTCTCATTTTTTTTATGTTCTTTTTCTTGTTCTCATTCATGTTACTGTTACTGTTCATGCCTACTTCTGGAATATCCTCTCTACACCATATTACTATGTGACCATAATTATTGCACTTATAACACTTAATGTTATTATTCCTTGGAGGTACAAATTTCTTAGGATATCTCCTAGTGAAGTTATATCCTCTTCTGCCATGAACCCTGCAATTCATTGCCTTGTGACAAAACTCATCGCATGAGTAGTAATACCCATGGAAAATTTGTCCTTTCCCATATTCCTATCTTTTGTATGACCTGCATTATGAAATTATGTGCCCAAACCTGTGACATGAGAAGCATCTCCCATTGAAACTTCCTTGCCTAGACCTCATTGGTCTCCTATTCTGATTGTTGTTCGATCTGTATCTTCTTTGTGCATTGTTTCTATATTTGACCTCTTTGTTGTCCAACTCATCCTCTGATGTCTCATTCCAACTTACACTGTCACTTTCTGAAGTATCTTCTTCTGAAATTCCTTCTTCTTCAAGACTTGAAGTAGAATTTTCTTCCCATTTCTTTTGAGCCTATTAGGAACCAAGACATGTCTTGTTTGTTGCTCCTATTTGTATCTTTATTATTTTGCCTACACTCTTTGCACTGTTCACATATTTATGCAACTTTTTCTTGGAATCATCTAAATCTTCCTTTAGTAGTGCCATTTCTTGTGTTAACTTTTCACACTCCAAAATATTTGCTTCTAACTTATCCTTGAACTTACTCACCTTAGCCTTTGACTTTTCTAAGTCCTCTATGAGCAATAATATTTCTTCATCACATTATTGAAACTAACTTTCAAGCTTAGAGTGTTGTTTTATTACCTTCTTTACTGTGTCAAGAGCATATATAAGTTCTCCCTTGAGATCATATTAATTCTCCACTGAATAATCCTCTATTTTTTTGACTTTGTCCCTATAATTACTTCCTTTTGGATTATCTTCTATAGTATCACTTACTTCATATTCTAATACCATTAGAATATTCTCATCTAGTCTTTCAAGTGCATCTTCAAAACTATCATCACTAAAACTATAGCCATCCTTAGTAC
Organism: Wollemia nobilis; assembly: GCA_028583015.1. Taxonomy (NCBI): domain Eukaryota; kingdom Viridiplantae; phylum Streptophyta; class Pinopsida; order Araucariales; family Araucariaceae; genus Wollemia; species Wollemia nobilis. Next base: position 11,511 of record JAQPPZ010007577.1, on the reverse strand, counting down.
AATTATTTCCATTATCCGCATAGTAGCTTTTCTTTTGCCTTTGAAAGAACTTCTTTCCTTGTCTGTTTTATCCATTCTTGCATTTCTTCTTGTACCTATATTTATGATTATTTGTACTTGTGATCCTATTTTTCTTCATCACTATTGTACTTTGGCTCTTTGCACTCTGTTGCATAGTGTGCATACTTTCCACAATTGAATCACTTAATAGATCTTACATCTCTAAATTTTTTGGAACCTTTATCTCTTATGCCATAGTTAGCTTCTTCATCACTAGATGACTCACTGCTTGATTCTATTTTTTTACCCTTTTTCTTTTTTTCCACTTTGAATGCATCTTCTTTCAGAGGAATAGGATCTTTTGTTCTTATATCAAAAGTAGTAATAATGCCAAGAAAAGAATTCCTTGTCAAAGAATCACTATAAATTGATGTTTCTATAGCAAAAACCTTTTCACTATACCTTTTTGGAAGAGTTCTCAAGATCTTATCACAAGCATCAGATTCATCAACCTTCATTCCAAGACCTCTCATCTCATGTACAAGTTCATCAATATTACTAAGATAATCATGAATATTTTCATCATATCTCATTATTAAGTTCTCAAATTCTCCTTTAAGATTTTTGATCTTAGCTTTCCTGACACCTTTATCACCTTCATATATGTCATGTAGTAGATCCCACATATATTTTGCTATTTTACAATTCATAACCTTCATAGATTCTGATCTACTCAATCCTTTTATAATTGCATTCATAGCTCTTGAATTTTCATGTATTATAAGCTTACATTCCTTATCTATAGGAGGATTGATTGTATAATCATATCCAAGTTCCACTGCATCCCAAACTTCATTTCCAAGTGCCATTAGGTGAAATCTCATCAGCATACACCAATACAAGAAGTCACTTTCATCAAATACTGGTACTACATTATTGAAGGGCCCATCCTTTTAATCCTTGTGACCCATTGTGTTCTTAGACCACTTTTTCTTCAAGTTGTCAAACTCTTCAAAAGGAACCCGCTATGATACCAATTTAAGAACACAAGCTTATACTGAGAGGGGGGTGAAAAGTATAATACCACTTTTTACTTTTCTTTTCAATTCAATATTATGCAGTGTATAGATAGCAGTATCAATAGCAGTAATTAAAGCAATGCACAAAACACCATCCACAAAAGTGACACAATAATTTACGTGGTTTACCCAATGCGGTCTACTCCACTGAGAAAATATTTTGCTAAAACTTCTCAATCAATATCTTGGGAATCCTTCCTAATTACAATATTTATTGACCTCTATCCAAAGGATATGAAGAACCCCTAAATATCAAGCTCATGTATCTCTTCCATGGGAGAACTATTTCCCCTTCTACTCTAGCTAGTGATCTTCTAGAAGACTCTATCTCTCTGTTTCACTGACTAGTGGATATCTCTTCACTTGAAGACTCCTCATTCAGATCTATCTTTAATTATCCTAGTTTTTGGATCTCTATCCACTGAGACTTTGTCCTCTATACTCTATCACCTCCAAATATCTATCAATAGGTTCACTCAAAACCTCCTCAAATATGCTCAATAGGCTCACTTAGAACCTGCTCAAATATGCTCGATAGGCTCACTCAGAACTTGCTCAAATCTTCTCAATAGGCTCACTCAGAACCTACTCAAATTTACTCAATAGGCTCACTCAGAACCTGCTCAAATATGCTCAATAGGCTCACTCAAAACCTGCTTAAATATTCTTAATAGGATCACTCATAACCTTCTCAAATCTGCTCAATAGGCTCACTCAGAACCTACTCAAGTCTGCTTAATACACTCACTCATAACCTACTCAAATCTGCTCAATAGGCTCACTCAGAACCTACTCAAATCTGCTCAACAAGCTCACACAAAAATTGTCCCAATCTACCCAATAAGTCTTCTCTAGGACTTGCTCAAATTTGCATAGCAAGCTTTCACAAAAGCTTACACAAAAATAGTCCACAAGCCTTCTCAAAGACTTACCTCAAATCAACATAACAAAATCTCAACTCAATCTCATAGAAGCATAAATAAAATGGTTAGAGACTCAATATGTTCTATACTCAAATATCAATCTCAATTCAAAGCATTATCAACTCTGCTCAATATTATAGAAGCATAAATAGAATTGTTAGAGACTCAATATGTTCTATACTCAAATTCCAATCTCAACTCAAATTAATCTCAACTCATCTCAATCTTAACTCAATCTCATAGAAGCATAAAGAGAATTGTTAGAGACTCAACATGTTATATTATCAAGGCTCAATCTCAAATCAATCAGAATATAGAATAGTTTGTTTAATGAAACTTGAACATCCACTTCATGCAACCACTTGACTAGGCTCAATCAACTCTACTCAACCAATCACTTCAAGAAACAACTCTTTCTCACAAACCCTAGTAGAAGAATGAATCAACTAACTCAAAATGTTTCCAACAATGCTCAACAACAAATCTTACATAACAATGATACTCATGTTCTTTTCTAACTCAAGTTCAAGTTCTTTGCATCACCCATTGGCTTCAACAACAATGCTAATAATACAAGGTTTTAATCACAACTCTCAATTTAGAAAACCTTGAAGCATAAAATCAAAGTACTTCACTCAACCAATTGTCTAAACAACAATGCATATCAAACAAGGTTTAGTCACAACTCACAATCTAGAAAACCTTGAAGCATTAACTCAACCACTTTTGAAAAGGAAACCACAATCAATCCTTTTCACTCCAATGATATTTCAAAAATCAACCATCCAAATAAAATCAATGGAGAGTATTATTCATACATTTTTGATGCCTTATGAGTTGTCCACTAAATCTATCACAGTCAACACACTTTCTTTTTCAACTCTTAACAAGGGTTAGATATCTTGAGTAATAACACAACAATAATATCTAAATAACACCTTATTACTCCTACTTTATTTTAACATCCACCAAAGTTCTTTTTAAAATAAAATCCTTACTCAAAATAACTTTCACTAAAAATAACTTTATCAAAAACCCTTATTACTCCTAACAACTTCAAAAATCACAATGAAAAATAATTCACAACTCAAACAGCCACCATGACCTTATTCCCTAAGGTTACTCAACAAATCAACTAACGAAGCACCTTTACCCCTTATCACTCCATATTAGGCAATCCAAACAAAATATTAATAAAAACTTTAATACTTGCTTCGAGGGTAATCAAACCCTCATCTTGCCCCAACAAGAATGTCGTAGCTACGGCCAAGCTACCGCACGAGCTGCGAGATCGTTGGTGAAAATGAAGCAACACCCAGTTCTTATCCTTCACCCTCTTTTGCTAAGCGAAAGGTATGTGCCTTGGGCACCTCAACATAACAAAGCCAAAAATGATGCTCGTGGGAATCGAATGCACAACCTCCTTGTCACCAACACCTTTGCACAATACATGCTACCACTAGGCCATGCTGCCCAATGCATTTTGGGAAGTGGTCGATTTCTCCCTTTAATGTTCGCTGCATCACTTAAACAAAAAACACGAGCTATTTTTCTTCACAAATACCAAACGCAAATATGAACAAGCAAGGATGAATGAATTAAAAAATTCAATGGCATATTTATATGCCTTCCCTTTGCTTTGGAAACATCGGCCTTTTTGAAACTTCCTTCATGACGTCGACGGATAAAATTTTAATTTTAATTTTAAAATTTAAATTAAAATTTTAAATAAATTAAAATTTAAACTAAATATTTAAAGTTAAAAATCTCCATCATCGGGGCACCATTTTCGATGAAACAAAAAGCCAACTTGGGTTTTAATAAAAACCCATTTCAAATCTGCCATCCATGGTTTTAAATAAAAATCTTTTGCAAAGCTTCCCTTGAAGCTCCTTTTGGAACCACATGCCATGCATCCCTTCTTGAACCTTTGATCAAAAACATTTGCTTCTCATGAAGCTCTTTGTGAAACACAAACATAGTGCTTACTTACATAGATCCTTTTGAAATCAATGACAACTCTTAGCTTAGGGACTCAAAATGTCCAACAAAATTATCAAGAACTTTGTCCTCCACTCAATTTTTTTTGTAAAAGTACTACTAATATTTTAATTCTTTTAGAATAATAGAGATGAAGTTAATTTTGTTAATTTAAAAAAATAAATCAATTATTTCCAATAAGGTAAATATTTATAGAACATGTATGTATAAACTTTATAATAAAATAATAATTTTAAGTTAATAATTGCCATGAAAATTAAGTAATTGTCATAACCTATTTAAGTAAAACCATTATTTAGTTGGTCATGGTAATTGTGTTTACATATTTTATCGATAAATATGTTTAAATATAAATTGTGATAATATTTTAACTATGGTAGGACAATGCATGGTGAAGGTAGAGAGAATACTAGAGGGAACCAATACCAAAGCCACAAATCTTCAATTCTGATGGAAGAGCAGCAGGTCGAGCATTGTTTCCAAAAAATAGTTGAAACAAAATAATATTGGGAGAAATAAGAGATAGGAGTAAGTTCAATCCGAGAGGGAGCATAAGTCGAAAGGGAGTGCAAGCTATTAGGGAGTGCAATATAGGAGGTAGTGGAAGCCTGGAAGGAGTGCAAACCAAAAGTGAGCCCACTAGCTAGTATGGACTATAAGTCAACATGCCCTAGCTAGAAATCATGATGCCATAGTTGGAATTATGGAGGCCCAATTTAGAGATAAGTGGAACAAAAAATACATGGTAATTTCAATATAGGTAGCAGATGTTACACCAGAAATGACTATCAAGGATGAGATGATTTCTCATGATATAATAGTATTTAAAAAGATAGGGTTAATATGTAAGTTTCATAAAACCTGGCCAAGGATTTTGAAGATTCAAAATTGGATCAAGTGGAAGTGGGGATCAAATTAAAATTACTCTATGACTTTTCTTCCTAAATATTTTTTCCTCATCATATTTTCTAGTTAAAAAATTAGGGATAAAATATTGTGTTGTGGTCCATAGTTTAAGGGGAGGAAAAACTGCTTGGCTAGGGTTTGATGAGGAAAAACTGCTCTACGAACATGGTAGCAGTTTCTGGAGGATGTCTAAATAGTTGGATGAATGTTGTGATGGCATCGGGCCCATCACAAAGACTGCATACTAGTGAAGTTTTCTCATCTTAAAATGATTGGAAGAAATAGGATTTCCTAGTGCATGTCGAGAACTGCATGTTAAATAACAATGGATGTTTGGAACAATGTGAATCCAGGCTGGTTCTAGTGGTTCAACCAAACTTGGTGGCGGAATATGTGGAGTATTTAACCAAAAATGTACTTATTGGCAAAATTTTGGACATTTGAATTTCTCTTCCCTTTGTGGAGGCTTGGGTTAGGAAGACTTGGAACCCTGAAGGTGACATGGAGGTGATACTGAGTGCAAACAACTATTTTATGATGGTTTTTTCTTATCTTGTAGATCATAACAAAGCATTTGAAAGGGGTCCTTATTTCTACAACCAAGCGGGACTCTTTCTTAAAACTTGGCATGTGGGTTTTAACCCGTTATAGGAGCAGCCATTGCAGGTTCTAGTGTGGGTTCAGCTTTCATGGCTCCCATTAGAATTCTTGAGAACTGATATTTTGCATAAGATTACCCTTCTTCTTGGGAAGCCGGTTGGACTATCACAACATATGATGGATAAAAAGGTAATCTTTGTTACCCGTATCTGTGTTGAAATTGATTTAAATAATCCTATTCCAGATTCTATTGAAATATAGTTTGGATCAACTACATAGGTTCAAAAAGTTGACTATGAAGCTCTTTCGTTTCACTTTTGAATTTATCGTGAATATGGCCACCTTCAAAGAAAATGCCCTAAGTTTGTCCTACCCGTGGCTTCAAATCCTAGGCCCTCTTAGTCTGGAAAAAATTTGGATAAAGAAAAAACCTCAATAAAGAAAGGGGAATGGGATAAGGAAGGCTTTATTTTGGTAAAACCCCAAAACAGAGGATGAAGGGCAATTATAGAGCTTAAGGATACCCAGTCAGATGCTCTTCTCAACCATTTTGAAATATTAGATTATCTTGATCAATGCATGGAGATACCTGAAATATCGCTACATGATGTAAATATAATAGGGTCGAATCATATGTCTCTTCTTGAGGGGGAACTTAAGGAATCATATCTAGAGGGTTTAAATGAAGAACAAAGGGCTTTGGATCTGAGTACAGGTGATATAGTTGGATCTAGCCCTACAAGGGAAACTATTTAGGAAAGCACAAATTTAGTTATGCTCTCTCCTACTCAGGAACTGATGCAGTCATTCTTGAACTATAAAAATCCTATGATGTACTAATTTCATCTTGTACAACATCCATAGTCCATTTATGTACTTTGATACTTTTGTTTCATAATTTTCTATGTGACCAAACCAAATGGTAAGCCTATAGAATTCCTCCATGTATTCCTTCACACACATATCCTTTTCTCTCAGGTTTTGTAATTTATTTAAAAGACTCAATTGATAGTCACACGAAAGGATCTTTAACTTTACTTTGAAGACATGGAGGTTGAAGATTCTTGTCACTCAAATTAAGGAATTGTGGAGAAAATTAGATGATGTGATTCTAGTCTACTCTGTCTAATATGTGCACTGAGAAGGAGGTAAGACTTCAGTGGCATGGTGATATGGCCATTGAGGATGAGATGATTAAGCAAGTTGGTGAGCAAATCCCGTGTTTAGCTAATCTGGACAACCATTCCAAAAATATGGTTTAGGAGATTTGTGCTCCAATGCAAATCTTCTTTTATAGTTGTAAACAGGTAAACAACCATTGTAGAAATATGGTTTAAGAGATTTGTCTCCAATGCATATCTTTTTTTATTGTTGTAAACATGTGTTCTCTTTGATTAAGGTTGAAAGAAGTCTCATCCCAACTTATAAATAATATTTATTTTAATGCATTTTTTTTTTAATTATTTTAAAAATTATTAAATTAAATATATAATTAATAAATATTATTTTTTATATAAATTTAAATATTTTTAAAATAAGCTAACTTTTAATTTAAAAAAATAAAAAAACTCAATGTAATGATTATAATTTATTAAAATTATTTATAAAAATAAAAAATATTAATCTATATATGATTTGGGTTGTGCATGCAAGAAAGATCAACCAAAAAATTAGGATTCTATCACTGAAAATAATACTCGAATTAAGAAAAACCATTAGAAGAATCAGTTAGAAAGTAGAAGACCGATTATCCTACACAAGATATTTGAAAGTATAGGACGAATTATCGACACGACCATTGAACATAGGTATTGCCCCTGGACAAATGGACATGGCAAAGGATAATCACTGTGGCTCTCATTGTTATTGGCAAACATTTACAAACTATTGTTTAAGGTATAGAAGATGCTTTATGGATGACATCCATGATAAAATCCTCGATATTCTTATCCGAAGATCCACACTTCGCCATCGCCTCCCTCGCTAAGGTCTTCCACCGTGAAGTGTTCTCTCTCAGTTGAATGCCCACTTTGGTATCTATAACAGTCCTAATGGATTTCTCCACCTCCTCCCTCCCAATTAGCCCGTCTTCTCTCTTATTCAATCTAAATTCCATCTTCCACACCTCCTCCACATACATCGTATTGGTCATCTGATCACTCGACTGTGGCACCGCAAGAATGGGGATGCCCGAGCTCAAGCTCTCCATTGTATAGTTTCATCCACAATGGGACAAAAACACACCCACAACAGGATGAGAAAGGACCTCCATCTGAGGACTCCACGACACCACAAGTCCCCCATCGACAGTTTCCTCCATGAACCTGACGGGAAGATCTTCCACACTATTAGTTTCTCCTTTGTTAGAGGATGGACGGATCACTAGTAAGAAGATATGCCCGCTTGCTTTGATCCCCATAGCAATTTCCTCCAATTGTTCCTTCAAAATTGGAACTATGCTATTGAAGGCAGCGTATACTACGTTGAAGGTCCCCTTCGTATCGAGCCACTCTAAGCAATTTGGTACTTTCCACATATGTGTAATGACATTAGTGTTTTCTTGGCTATTACCCTCTAGAAAACCCCTCGACACGAGAGGACCCATGGTCTGGATTAGAAAAACCAGTTTCATGGACTCTATTTCTTGAGATTCAAGTTGCTCAAAGGAATTTACCAGCACCCACATTGCCTTTGATATAGTTTTGAATTAAATCACAAAATTTCATCCAAATCGGTAGAGGTTGGAATGTTGCAAAAATGTCGGTAGCTCCGCCAGTCGTAGAGGTGGAAGCCCCAGTATTTCCACCACCTTGTTCACTACCTCCACCTTGACTGAGAGCAAAATGGATTAATTGGATTAAGAATAAATCCAAGCGCATACATAAAACTAGTTATGTAAATGAATACATGAAAATTATGCTTACTAAGCCCTTTTGCATAATGGTAATATATGGAGAAAGCCCCACAAGTCTGGCACCAGAGAAAGGTCATAGGTATGTTAAATTTCCTTGCAACCTCTGCCACCCATTCAAGCCCGAAGGTGCCAAAAATGATGCATGATACGAGGTCGCCATGATAATTGAAGTTGTTTATGAGGTGCTCAAGGGATGCCCCTCTGATGATGCATAACTGATGCAATAACAATTCAATTTATTTTAACCAATCGAAACTCGAATGAAGTTCATCGGAGACTATTTCGAATAAAAGATCTGGAACTGTTGATGACATGACAACGTTATGCACCTCGAACATGCATTTGCCCATTGTCTCGATGATGATGAACGTGACGTTGATGCCTTTAGAGGTGAGCCTTCTATTAGGTTGTGGAGTCTACTTTCGATTAAATATGGAAAACATTGTTTTTCTCTCTGTTTGGTAACTAGTTGCTTTTATGCATGGAAACGTTCTAATTCCAACAAAAGCCATAATTGATGGGTCTATCCTTGGTGTCTAATTCCAATATAGAATCTATAAAATTAATGGTTGCATAGAAATCAATGTGATTTTTTAGGGTGTGATTTTTTGGGTTAATTATAGCATGCTTGTTTTTTAGCATGCATGTAACTGGATTTCCCTATTTATGTAATACTTTTTTTTTATTTTAGGCGAAAAACCCTTTGTGGGGCCACCTTGGTCTGAGAGACCATGAACAGGGGGTTCTACACCGTCAAATTCACTCGAGAGTCGCACCCGACCCTATCCGCACCAACATTATCAATTGGATTATGGATACCCAATTCAGCTTTTTGGTAGGGTGGAGATTTGAACCTGGGACCTCCCTTGGAGGATTTCCCTCTCCTCTCCAACTCAACTACAACACCTAGGTTATTTATGTAATACCTTCGATAGATAGGACTGTATCTTGTTTATGGGAAGGGCACAATATTGTGCATCTCATGTAGAGAGATCAAGAATCTTGATGTAGAGCTTGATGCAAAGGTGTTTGTATGTTAAATTACTGCTAGAGTAATTGTGTGGAGATGCTAGTGTTTTGAAGAGGAATTCGCAGCTGGTTCTATTGCAGGATTACTCCCTTCAAGGATTGTATTGGTGTTAATACAAAGTACTAGTGTTGGGTGAACCATGTTTATGATGTGTTTTATGTTGTCTTGCATGTTATGTTATTCTTCTGTGATGGTTAATATTTTTTGTTGTATTGATTAAGTTGCTTGCTTTAAGAATCCATTTTGTTTATATAGTGAATCCTAACAATTGGTATCAGAGCGAGGTTGGGATTTAGGATTGACTAAGAACTTGACTTGAGTGGGAGCTATGGTAGAAGAAGAGAAGTTTAGAGTGGATAAATTCAATGTCCAGAACTATCAGCTATGGAAGATGCAAATGGAGGATTATCTATATTAGAAAGATCTCTATCTACCCTTGGAAGGTAAAGCGATGCAACCATTAAGCATGTCATATGAAGAGTGGGTTCTTCTAGAAATGAATGCATTGGGTACTATCCATTTGTGCCTTGCAGCTTCAGTGGAATTCAACATTTCAGAGGTGAAGACTACAAAGGTTCTTATGGACACACTAAAAATGTTGTATGAAAATCCCTCGGCTTCAAATAAAGTTTTTATAATGAAGCATCTTTACAATTTGAAAATTTTAGAAGGTGGATTTGTAGCTAGTCATTTAAATGATTTCAATATGGTTGTTAGTCAGTTAGCCTAGATTAATATTAAAATTGAGGAAGAGATGAAGGCCATTCTATTCCTATGTTCATTACTTGATAGTTGGGAGAGCTTGGTAATGGCTATTAGCAATGGTACTATTACTGGTATTCTCTCTTTTGATGATGTAGTGAGTGCAGTCCTTACTCATGAATTGTGAAGGAAGAGCATGAAAGAATCATCATCTGGTGTAGCATTGATTGCTAGAGGAATACATAAGATAAAAGGAGTGAATTCATGGAACCATGAAGAGCAAGGTGGATCCAAGTCCAAAGGAAATATGGTGTGCTGGCATTGCGGCAAGAAGGGGCATCTAAAGAAAGATTGTTGGTATGAGAATGGAGATGGAGGAGAAGCAAACATAACAGATGAAAAAGAGGATTTGATCCTTTCAGCAGTGGGAACTGGGAGACATGTCCAGGAAGATGGACATGGCTTAGGATTTATTGTATGATTTTTCAGGATGGAACACATAATATGGTTATAGCTTTGGATCATTACGACCCTAAGTCCCTAAGTTGGAAGGAAATTCCACACTTGGGGAGTGTGCATTTAAATCTAGTGGCAAAGCCATATTGTGTGTGTGCATGGTATGGATCATCCATAGTGTGTATATCTTGACATGGTGGTGATGTTTGATTCACCATGATACAAAGTAATTATGAGGATGTTGTTATTATCACTAATTTGTGGTAGATAGATTGTGTGTTGCTTGATGATCATAGGATAAAAGTGTGTGGATGACACTAGTCGGGTGTGATGGTTCAGAGCATGGTTACAACAATCTAGAGGATTTGGCATTCCTTGTTTGGCTTGATGTTCTTTGGCGGATGCAACAATGGTAGAGTTATTTTCGATCAATCTCCAAGTGGGAGATTATTAGATTGTGGAGTCTGATCTCGATTAAATATGGAAAAAATAGGTCTTCTCTTTGTTTGGTAACTAGTTGCTTTTATGGATGCAAACTTTCTAAACTAGAAAAATCAATCCAAAAAAATCCATAATTGATGGGTTTATCCTTGGTGTCTAATTCCAAGATAGAATCTATAAAATTAATGGTTGCATAGAAATCAATGTGATTTTTTAGGGTGTGATTTTTTGGGTTAATTATAGCATGCTTGTTTTTTAGCATGCATGTAACTGGATTTCCCTATTTATGTAATACCTCCGGTAGAGAGGATTGTATCTTGTTTATGGGAAGGGCACAAGATTGTGCATCTCATGTAGAGAGATCAGGAAGCTTGATGTAGAGCTTGATGCAAGGGTGTTTGCATGTTGAATTACTGTTAGAGTAATTGTGTGAAGATGTTGGTGTTTTGAAGAGGAATT